>JARHVA010005410.1:630000-717500 GCA_037957365.1 Torreya grandis | reverse complement strand
TAAAATTTTGATACTAAAAAGGATAAAATAAATAATTTAAAATCCCAAGGCTTACTAACTCATATTTTAAAAATCTTATTTCATGACAAGAAACCCGAAGGATAAAATCATCATTAAATTTTTTTTTAATAAAATCAAGTATCAATTGAGAAAAATAACAATTATACATCTTCAATTTGACAATGAATACTACTAACCATATTGATGGAATTATCCTGATAGTTGATACCAATATAGATAATACAAATCAATTAGATTAAATTAATTATAAATAACCAACTAAATATCTTAATACCAATCCCAAAAAAATTGATGGATTATGGTAAAAATTAAGATATGAACAAAATAAATCATCTCAAGATTGGACTTCCACTTCAAGTTTTTTAGTGTCTACTAACATTTAAATTCCTATATTACCAACTCTAGTTACATATGTGGCATTGTACTATAGTTTGGATGCATAACATGTTTTCCAAAAAATATATGTTAATTTTTACAAAGGCATCATACAAACCCTTTTTGATTATAATGCATGGTCCATCACTGACCTCATCTAATTCACATTGTCTAAATTTATTCATTCAATGCATTCCCTTATATTAATAATACTTTGGCACTAGAAAAAAAAATCCATTAAGAGTAGGATTTAAAGCTCTTAAGCTACCACTCTATTAAGATAAAGATGATCCCAAACATATTTGATCATTTCATACAATATTCCTCAATAATGCTTAATATTACAAATTATTTACCATTATTTCTCTATGAATCCTCAAAGACTATGTTTTATAATATTTTTATGATCATTTACTCTAATTTTTTAAGGAATTAAACACCTAAAAAAATTAGTTTCTATAACACTTATCTATAAACATTAATGAAAAATATTATGCAAAATTTTCTAAACTCAAGCAATGGTCTAATGAGCCAATCAGGTAATATGTTACTCAATACAAAACTATGTGATAAAATGGAAAATTATATGGAAGACAATGAGTTAAAAGATATCTTCACACAAAGTTTTCTATCACCACTCCAAGAATATATCATTTAGATAAACTCAAATATTATTATGAGTTATGACATACAATTAAAAAAAAATGTCAAGATCATATGTTTAATCAAACTCAAGTATGCATTAAATGATCTATATACTCAAAATAATAAGTTTCAAGTCAAACTAAGATACAAATTCAAATATAATTTAATTAAGACTAAATAAAAATGAACAATTAATGCAATTTCATAAACAATAAATAAGATTTAATTTATAGCTCTATAAAGGATGAAATTTTCAAGGTTACCATCACCTCATCATGTATTTTTATATAAATTACTTGACTAAAATCTCATATCTCTCCCTTCACTATTATAAGTTGATATGAATAAGCCTCAACATAATATATTCAAAAGTAATGCATATTATGACTTTTATATATGTATTGTGAATTATACAAATAAGTGCTATAGACTGATGCATAAGATATAATATATTATTGATGACAATACTATTTATCTGAGAAAACCAACAAAAGAGGATATACCACAAAAAATGAAAATAAAAGGTTGAAAATATATAATAATCTAATTCCAAATCATGGCATAATAGAAGTTACACCATGCTTACAATGAACATACTCCTCCTTCAACATATAGGCATACAATCAATGTTATTATTGGTACACTCATAAGAAGATCAGACCACATCTTATGAACACATTCTATGATAGAGAGATCATTGATGATGATTCAAATTTACATGTACTCTTTATTCAAACTGATATGAATAAAAATCCCATACACCGTGTCATGATTGATAATAGGTTAAGTGAATATTCATGTATAATGAAATGTATTCACACTCTTGGGTATATATAACATGAGTCAAAATATACACAAAAAATATTCAAATAATTTTATGGACATACAAAAAAAATTGTTGGGCATATATGTATACTTCCTTAGTTTGGTTCACAAACACTAGCTAATCTATTATTAGTCTTACCAAGCATAAGGGTCTTTAGCATGTTATTAGGATACCTTTGGATATATAAGCTCCACATAATACCATAAAAATTACATTTATATATGAAATATATACATTTTAATTATCTGTTTAAACTTTTAGGTATTTAATATGAGTACTCTATATAGTCAATGTCAACTCCTCCTCTTCCCCCAACACCAACATATTTAAAACAATAATATAAAGATAATTATTACACCTATTTAAGAGAATATTAGAGGGATATTTTTTTCACTTAGTTAGGATATTTTTATATAGTTTTTTATGCCTAAAAATGTATCATAGGGTTTATATAGTGTTTAAAAACACTTCTCATTACTAGATTAAAAGAATTTATTACATGAGTTGTTAGTTATGATCATTTTGTGATCTATGGTGGATTAGAAACCAAGATAAATAATTATTTAAAAAAATAAATTAAAAGTGGTTGTTGGGATAAATCATGGTCTTAAATCTCTTTTTGAAATATGAAAGTAATCTGAACTAAGGATAATGAACAATGATCAAAACCTAAAGTCTAAAACCTAATCTAGCATGAATATTTATAATGAAAACTAAACTACATTAATTTGATCAAAAAATGAGCAAAAGGAAGGGTAGGGTTGAAAAGAGAGGTATCCCTGATCTTTAATCCAAACATTATGAAAATGCTTGCATTTCATCAAAGACATACACTCAAACTAGCATATGACATGAAATTGTTGAAAGCACAGATCATATCATATACTAGGAAAATGTCTAAGGATATTTGAAATAATATAAATAAGAAATAAAATTCACATTAAAAATTTAATTCCATAATAAAATTGCATTAACATATCTTCAATAAAATCAAGGAGAATGAAATGAATCTAAAATCATTCAGTCAACCTAGCATAAGCTCAAATTAGTAATTATGCATTAACATGTACACATATAGAATTCATATAAGCAATTCAAATCTAGACAACAAACTAGATATTCTAGGAAGTAGCCATGATAACAAACACACAAATAAATATGAGACAATCTTTGCATAATTCCCTTTCTTATATTACTTGATCAAAATTTACACAAAGTTTTACACTAAAAACTTCCTTCTTTTACAATGATAATACCCCCTTTTTATAATTAACCCATTAGGTATGTTAGTCAATCAATATTAAATGAAAAATAGACAAGTGTCAAGTAAGGTTGTCCTTATAAAACATTCTATAATTAAAGACACATTCAAGTGGATTGACTTATAAGCCAAGTGTGTTACAAGTTGTACATGATTTTACAAAATAAAATATTCCCTTTTCAAATGATGTACATGTTTTGTTATAAGATAATATTCTAAGTGAACTTAATTGACTTTGAGAATCATATGTTATTACAATATTTTGTCTTTAATCTATAATCTTCATGGCTTTGATATGTTGTTCATCAATTATCCTTAAGTTGATTATGGGTTCCATAAAGAGCTCCTCTTTTTACCTTGACAACTCATTGAACACTTTATCTTCTCTATCCAATGATTCATTAATGCTTATAACATAACCAATATTCTCCTCTATTAATATGTTTATGTCCAAGATGAGATTATCAAATGCCCCTATAGTGCCTTGGCTTTTATTTTTGACCTCTTAAAGGAATTGAGTAGACCTATATTAAAACTCTTAATCAGTTATCAAGCCAATAGGACTGAGGATAGTTGGATCCTTAATCAAGCTTCATAATAATTACACTAGTATTATTTATAATTTTTTTAAATCATTATAGAGTCTTCCATACCCTTGGACTATTTTTTTATATCCTTGATCTTATTTATAAAGGTTACGATAACAATATTTAAATTAGCTAGGCTGACTATTTTAAATTTAGGAATGTGGCCATCCATCAATATCTTGATCATTTATTTTACCTTATTATCTAAATCTTGCCATTATATAACTTATTTCATAGACCTGGTACTATGTTTATTCAACATTTCCATCTTAAACCTTATATCTTTTATAAAATTTAATTTGTTATAAATGGTTACTTCAAACTTTTTGAAAATATCCCTTAGAATTGATAAAATTGACTACTCTTCTAAATTCTAAGTTTCCTACTTTAAGCCTTTGATCATAGCTTGAAATTTTTTGAAATATGATTAAGCTAGATATAATACATCCTCTTCAAAAATAGGACACTCCCTAGTTTTTATCTTTTATTTTGAGTCAAATGAGTTAGAGGTTTAACCTTCTGGTACACAACTTTTTCACCACCTTCCATGACTAGTGTCTTGATAACCCTTTGCAAACCTATAGAATATGGATCATATCTCACCCCAAATAAATATTGGACAATATTATCTTTTATGACTTCTATTTTTATGCCAGATGATGAGGCTTAAACAACCATTCTTGTTTGTTCTTCTTCTTGTAATGCAATGATGCAAGTCTTCAACTCTTTTTGTATAGGGATGTTTGTGGCCTTACTAGAGCCTAGGGATTATATGCATTAGGTAGCTTATCTAACCTTGGTTAATAATTGGAAGATTCAAGTATAGGTGGCCCATATAGTAGGTTTTTCTCATTTAATATATTGACATTCTCCAAAGGTGGTGTGATGGATAATTTAGGTTTCTTTGCCTGTAAGCCCATTGTAGTCTCTACTTTCCTCTTGGGAGGATCAATGGCTACCAAATATAATGACTTTTATTTTAACTTAACCTACTTAGTCTCCTCAAAACTTACCCCTTATATATCTAAATTTGTCTCATAACTCATGGATAGTATTGTCAAAGAATACTCTATATATTATTAAGGATCTAGAGATATCATATGAACCTCCTATTGAGGTGGATCTTGATCTACTATTCTAGATGAATTAGGAGCTGAAGAACTAGAAGCAACCTCACTTGGTCTTCCCTCCTTAGGTTTATGCTCTATTTGTATCACTATTGATATAATCCTAGAGGGACCAACACCAACCAAATGATACTTCTTAGGGCCTAGATTCCATATATCATCCACTTTTTGATCTCTATGTAATCTAGACTCAGGCCTTATATTGTGTTCCTTTAATCTCCTAAAAACTTCATAGTATGTATATGCCTCAGTGTATGTAAGTTCAAATTCACCAAGTTTATGTTCGTATGGCATATCAAAAATACCTTTGAGCTTCAAATGTTTATTTACCCTGCCATAGGGATCCCATTGTCTAAGATCATCAATCTATAAATTTAAAGACAATATATGCTTTGAAGTAGCTTCAATGTGTCCCCACTATTTATAAATAGTCTTGCCAATTATCATAGGAAAATTGTGTAGGAGTCTCTTCCTCACAATCTTAAAAATGCCATGTATCCCACTAAAGAGATGATATGCAACCTCTTATTCTCCCAATTTTTCATGTACATGAACTAATAATTTGAGGGGATAATATTGGGTTCTTTTAATTCTTATAATAGTGCAATCAGGATATAGCCATATGGCCCCCATTACTTCAATAGACTTATTGATTAGAGGACTTGTCCTCATCATGGGTATATTATCAATGGATTCACTCAATGTAGGGTAAAAATAGTCACAAATAAACTATATATGGTTTTAATACATATAGATATGAAATTTGGAATAGTAATGGGAAACAGTCTGGGTAACATTAGGGGACCATTCTCTTTGATTAGGGATTTTGGTGGCTGCACACAAGGTGTATAATAAATAGGACATCATATATAATTTAGTATTCTTCTTGTTTTTAATTCCATGTAGCTATTATGAAAATACTAATAATTTCACCTAATAGAGGAACTATTACTTCTTAAATAATGAAATGAAAAATAGGGACCCACATTGGTTCAACATGTGTTATATGTGCACATCCATACAACTTATTCAGCATGCTAATGACCATCCTGACTCTAGGTCTCAATTAACTAATATGTATTTTATTTACAATATCTATAATGACCTTGTCACCAAACTCTAACCATTTTTTAGGGTGTTTATCATGTCATGCTTCTTATCCCATTAATTAATGGAGGCTAGGTCATTCTAGGTTTTAGAAAATATATAGTATGACTCAAATGAAACAAAATAGATATATTAAATTGTCATCAAACTATGTTAATGAACATTCATACCCTTGTCTATTTTATTATCCCTAAAAATTAGACCAAGAACATCGATGCAGTGTAGTACCTCTAGTTTAGAAGTAACATAGTAAAGTCCAATAATCTAAATGGCCATAATGTCATCATAGAGTCTCTTTACTGGGAGAATATTTTCTTATTCCTTGGTTATAACTCCTTGGTTCTCAATTTTCTAGAACAACTTTGAACAATTATTGTCTCTAGTGTTCAACGAGGCAACTATAAACTCTGTCTTTGAAAACTTGACACTCGGCATTTGAAGACAAATATAACTCAATTTCCTTATTTGAAAATTTTCTATGGGTCACCATTTCTATAATATTGATTGAATTATCCTTTTTTTTTTATCAAATTTATTCAATATAGTGAATCCATAGGCAATTTAGGGATTTATGTACATTCTAAGGCTTTTTGGAGGTTTAAACAGAGCCTTAACGGCAACAAGAAAGTTTAAAGTATGTGATTTGGTGACTTAGATTGGATTTAGATCTTGAATTTATACCTTCCCATGATTAGGTCCACAATATATTCAATTTTACTTATCTTGCTTATTTATTTTTAAAATGTGACCATTGTTGCTTGAACATATGCCATCATCTCATGTCTCTTGAAGCTTGATCAAATTTTCTCCATTGATTTCCATCTATATTTTTTTAACATGAGACATAGATATTTTAATGTGTGATAAAACATGAATTTTTGATCTCCTTAGGAGTCTTCTAGTCTTGACTTTCACTAAATTATTGATATTTGATACGGGCTTACAATATTGTTCCACTTGGAATCATCATGTGCTCTTTGTGTACCTTGCACATAGTATCCATTACCTTAATTATATTTGATCACATGTAATATCTTCATGTAATATAGGATCTTTGACTCTTTGACTCATTTCTCACCATTGATCTTGATCCAAAATATTGAATGTATACTGTTGATCTTGGTATGAGTGGTTAAATGTGTGCTATTGATCTATTAAATGCACAATCAAATAAGGACCATTTATATCCATCTAATTCCCCATGAGTGTGAAAATTTTCACCATTAAATTCCATATTATATCTTTAAATTATTGAATCCATTCATACTATTGATCTCAATATGCAAGATTGAATGCAGGTTATTGATATTCTATCTACAGTATTAAATATGCTCCATTGATTATTTGATAATACGATAGAACATAGACATTCGATACTTTTACCATTAAAAAAATTAAATGTAACCCATTTATTTTCTCGATCATTCACCAATATTTTAACACGAATCACTCTTTCTCCGTTATTAAGATCTTTGATATATTGACTTTGTACTCACCATCAATCTTAAAATGCATGATTGATCATGCACCATAGATCTAGATCTTGATGTATTGACCTAGATATTTAACATGTATCATTTATTGGTATTTGTACATAGGAACATACAAAATAAATATTATATCTATAGGAACTTTTGAATTATTGACTTGGGCACTCATCTACATAGCATTGATCTATGCTTTGAGTTTCCAAGATTTTTCCACTTGGTAGCCCCACATTTAATTAGTACCTATAAATATTAAAATCAATGGTAAATAATTAAAGATATATAAATAAATTAATATAAATTTTAGACTAAGGTTTTAATTAATTAATAAATTAAATTAAGACTTAGGCTAGAATTAAGATAAGCTTAGTCAGAAATAAAGTGACGTATTGATAAGGTAAACCTGTCAAAAATAAAAACTTGGGATAAAAGATTTAGAATAAATTTTTAATTGTCATTTAAATTGGATTTAATTCATTGAATAAAGACCAAAGTTTAATCCAAAGGTTCAAATTGATCAATGAAGCATAAACCATGAACACTTGTTCATTCTAATGGAGATCAATTGAACCTACAACATGGAAACATATGAAGCAAATGTTAGAAGCATTAGTTGAAGTCAACAAGAGAATATTAAAAATATGTAAATTAATATATATCAAACATTTTATTCAAATAATATACTCTAATCAAGTGGGATGACTAGTTTATATCATAAATGTGTAGAATTTAAACAAGGGTCCTCAGTTTTCAAAAATGGGGGTATGTTGACCTCAATAATAGTTAGTTCAAAGGAGAGTGTTACACCCCCGCTATACAAAAAGTTTCACATTAAATATTTATTCAAAGTTCAAAAATATCATCATCTTATATAACTAATCCTAAATTATTCCCCTGAATAGTTTAGTGTGATACATAGTGAACATAGACAATTAAATCTCCTCTTTCTATACACAAGAATCCACTAAGTCATGCACCTTATAAAGTTACACATATTACATAATAGTTTATGAGTGGTGGCCAAGATAATCAAATTAAATCACATGAATCCTTTTCAAATTAATATTATTATACATGTAGTAATTTTTAGTCACACAAAGTCACCCTTAAACTCTATGATATAGGCACACAATAAGGTACTCCTATTGATGGGATCATAAGATAGATTATTTTCCTTATAAAAATGTCAAAACTAATGTGTGTGTGTGAAAAATAAAAATTAAATTCAAATATGTCAAAAAATACAATAAATTTCAAAAATAAAAAATCAATCACTAATAATGGCATAAGATTTTAGTTTATCTCTTTCATATGTTATTTATCACATATTTTGATACATAGCATATTATTTTCCAAACATAAGTATTTCATGAGTTATGTGAGTGTGATGTAGGACATACATATTTTACATTGATTACTATATGATGGACTCCTTTTTACATTTATTTTTATATGACCTCTCCTCATTGTCAAGTTATATATTGTACAGGTGTCTTTCTAGTTACTGATATCTTACATTGTGCTACATGGATATGTTACTATTCTATGATGTTACATAGATACATATAGATGATGTAGATTAGTTTTCACTTTTTATATTCTCCTTTGATGTTATTAATTTTATTGTGTTATATGATAGACATTGCTTTCTTATTCTGTCCATGTCTTGTTGCCCTACACATGTGATGTTTGCTTTATATGTGTGACATTTAAACATGTCCAATTTCATCTGTTCCTTAGACATATGCGTGAAATATTTAAATGGTTTATGTGACATTTGAACATGTCTATTAAATGTGACCCTTATCCCAATTTTTATTATTTTCTATTGTATATGAACCATTTGAGCATGTCCCTTTATGTGATCATTAGCCTTTTGTGTGACATTGCGTGTTGTGTTTTTTGTGATTGTTGAGCTTGATTAATTGAGCCATGATATATATAATTCACTTTTATTGTGTATTCTAATTAAAATATGGTTAATTTATTAAACACCTCATTTTTATATCTATGAAGAAATTATTATTGTATGCCTTGCATTCAATATGTTACGTATATGATTTAATAAAAATTACATTACTATGCCAACAGTTTCTCCACATTTTAACATAATTATAGATGATTCTAACTATGTGACATGATAAAATTAACTACTTTTTTGAAATTAATAACTTTTAGGCTACATACCTCATCTCAATAGGGTGGAATTATAGTGGGATTGTCTTATAGATATAAGCATCCATGCTAAAAAAATTAGAATTATATAACAAAGTACACATTTAAAAAATTCAATGTAATTCAAAAATAATAATTTCATGTTAGATTATAGGTTTTAAATATTAAAAATTCAAGTTTTATGATAGATTATAGAATTCAAATAGTCAAATTAATTAAAATATTAGATTTTATGACAAAGTACAAGTTTTAAGGATTCAAATTAATTCAAACATCATATTCTATGATAGAGAATAGGTTTCAAATACTTAAAGTAATTCAAAAATAAAACACATGATATATATCAACACATTAATATATATTTTAGGTACATATGAAATGCATATGCACTCACTTTATAGATAATTGATTAAAAAACCATACACACTTGAATACATATGCATGGCATATGTAAAAAAAGTTACAAGATAAAAAATTATAATGTTTCAAATAAAATTATAGTTGAGCATATGTAAACATGGAATTATATATCATTTTGAATAGATTAAAGGGCCATGATAATAGTTTACTAACATACATATATTTATCAAAGCCATAAGGCATGATATTCATTAATGTTCATATACACAAAAATATAGTTTACATATTCAAAAGCAAATATTTCAATTCAAATCTATTGGAATATGGGGGAGTGAATATTATTTATTCTCTTTAAATCTTGAAAATATAATCTATATCCATTCTATCAAAGTGATATATTGTATTATTGGTAATGTGCCTTTAATTCTAGTGACACTCAAAATCCTTGGAATTAATTATATTGAACCCATTGTGTGGTTCCACCTTTCCATGAGGTGTGTTGTACATTTAATTCTAGTGACACTCAACAACCTTGACATCACTACTATGGAACCCATATTGGTTCCACCTTATTTTGGATCAGTACATTGGGTAATTTACCTATTTGTTAGATTTAGATCATGCATATTTCTAACTCAAGGGATTGATTATTCAAAATTGTACTTGATCACTCACAATTATCCAATGGTTCATCACAAGGAACCATATTTATAAGTTATTTAATAATAAGTTTATGTTAATCTAATGCTTCACCATGTTTTATAGGTTACAAATCAATGTGTTTTCACATCCACAAATGTGTAATAATTCCTTTCTCTTTTCAAATTTATTAAAATATATTTTAAAGTTTTTAAAATTTATAGTTTCAAAAATTAATAGTGACTACTCTATGTGTTGTTGTAAGGTTTTATTTTGAGTTCCCTATACAATAAAAGCTTCTTATCAAATAAAAAGTTATTTTTACACACTCATGTATTTTTTATCCTTTATTATATCAATTATATTAATAAAATAAAGGGATGGGGATGTAGATGCTTAAATCTGGTCACATGTAGTTGACAATGTTTTCTTGACACATCTTGAAATATTTGAATTATATATAAGTATATGAATCTTATTCACAATTCTTCTAAGCCATTTATCTATATGCAATATTGAAACTCTATTTTACATCAATAATACACAAAATTTTAAATTAAATTCTCAAACCATCTTATATAATCTATTGAACTATTCCAACTTCATAATAATTGTCACTAATTTTTCAAAATAGGTTATTTGTCATAATTTTTTTGATCTAGAGTAGCCTCATCCCTACACCAATTAAAAACTAGTTTTTAAAATTTTAAATATTCATTTAGGTATCTGTACACATTTATCAAAGCTGAATAAATGAAAATTTTCAAAATTTCCACTATCGAAGGACAACTAAATATCACTTCAAAGGGATTTGATTTATATCTCACACCTATTTTGTACACTACTTAACAGTAATAAATTATAGTAGCCTCATCCCTACACCAATTAAAAACTAGTTTTAAAAATTTTAAATATTCATTTAGGTATCTATACACATTTATCAAAGCTGAAGAAATGAATATTTTCAAAATTTCCACTATCTAAGGAGAACTAAATATCACTTTAAAGGGATTTTATTTATATCTCACATGTATTTTTTACACTACTTCACATTAATAAATTATACCCCATTCTTCCCAAATTAAATATAAAAACACTATGATCAATGTCAAATAAAGTATGGAGTATTTTAAATCAATTTTGGAGTATTTCAAATCAATTTAAGAGCTAACTTTTTTAATTATCAAATCCAAATTTCTAGTTTCATACATATAGTCAAGGAATAAAATTGCATAATCACTCTAGGTGGGAGAACTAAATATAGATTTATTCCCTCATTAGAGTATCTTGATACATAGTGTATACAAATAATATTTTAAAAATATATCAATTAATGATCCTTTCTCTCTTTAAAGAGCTCATTAAGTCTCAATCTCTCTAAGTGTATGCCTTAAGGGGTGTACCAGGAAAGGGGTGGGTAGATCATTGGTGTTTTACAAGATTATTTTCCATATATTACCACTTTCTACCTACACAATTATATCTTAAAAACATTTCCCTAAGCTTTAACTCATCTTTTACGCCCTCTTCTAGTCATTTTCTAACTTCACTAACCTAAAATGTTTTGTGATGGTTTACTATACATTATATTCCCCATCAACCTGATATACTCCAATTGATAAAAATAATTTAGGGTCTAGGTCAGTCCCTATATGACCTAGACCAGAACCTAATTTTATTTTTTCTATAGTGATATAATGTTGATTAGGCTGACCCTATCATCTAAACTTTTGGAAAGAATTAGGGCTAAATCTAGCTATACATACACATTCATTTTGACATTTATTAGGAAAATAAGAGAAGAAGAAGAGATATATTATGTGCATCTACTTATACATAATTATAATTGAGGATCATATCTTAGGTTTTCATACTTTCTTTGGAGATATGAGTATTGTCTTATGAAGAAGTCTTTTTGATGAATTGATAGGTTATGTAGCCTAGAGTTGATTTATCCTTGTCATCCTTACATATCATAACAACTTATTTTTAATAACTTGGCCAAGGGAGATATTTAGTCTTGATGGGTTCATATTAAAATGTAAGTATTCATAACTTTACTCCTCCTTTATAAGAATATATAGATATGCATTTGTACTTCTCTCCCATATGTTAGGATTTCGTATACATTGATGTGAGTATATGTATTCTATGTATGTTTACTTTTAATGCTTATTACTCCCAATTTTTACCATAGGATTTTGTCAGTACTAGATTAGATTTACTTTTCTTTTGTCATGCGTACATTAGTGAATACAAAAATATAGGACCTAGTTAGGTTTATTTCATAGTTTTTCTTGATTGGAGGCTTTGGAACCTTCATTGGTGAAATTATTATGGTAAGTGATCCATTGGATAGGTATAGTGGATCTATCTTAGTCATGACCCAAAATATCTAATGTATCAATAATCTAAAGTGTAATTTGTATTTATTTTTCTCTGAGTTAGGATTGATTTTTAGATCAATTGCATTTCCCTTCACATACATGTAGGTGGTGGTCAATAATCAAAGGGAGTTATTTGGGTTAGCTCATAACACTACACTCATCTATTTTTTCAAGTTTATATCTATCACAAGTACCCCTAGGGTTTTAAATGAAAAGATAAGGAAAATAGAAAATTTCATGTAAAAATATTAGAATCACATTATCTCAACCCTCTCAATAGCCATACATGCAAAAGGTGGAGTGATTACAATTTATTCATAAACAATTCATATGAGTTTGCAATAAATCAATGAAAATATCTTATGCTAAAGTCCATTTAGCATGAACCTATCTATAAATATATTCATATTTTGTTCCTTATTTCAAGTTGTGAAAATCTAGTTTTATTTTAATTTCCATTAACAAACAATAGTTATAGTCAACTAGAAAGCGAAAATAGCTAACTATCTTCTCAGTTGCAATTACTTTTTTAACATATTACACTCATTAATTTCAATTTCCATTTCATTTAGTTATGATTTACATTTAAATTTTTTCGTAGATGTCATAAATTATAATTTGAATAGATCTATCAAATTTCATACTTATTTTCTCAACGCTTATTTTTTAAATCAAAAATAGGGTAAATGTTTTTAACCTATCTTATTAATGGCCATATAGAAAAATTTAATACCTTATCACCCTACTGATTAGTCTTACTAATGTCATTGATGTCTTTATTGAAGAATTTCCAAGTTGAGTACAAGTGGTATATTGATCACTAAGGATGCTTACTAGCACATGAAATCATTAAATTTTACACAAATAACACCCTTTAATATTATTATTATTCTCCTTTGATTTTTTCATAAAATATATAATTACTGATAATTGTAACACATTATTATGGCCTTATAGGGTTTAAAATAATATAACATATGCATTCAAAAACTTATACACTTTTCCATTCCATATAACCTTTAAATTTCCTTCACACAAATACAATATGAAATAAATATTCTTTACCTATTGAAAGTAATTTATTGAATCCAATCAAATTACTCACATAATGAAAAAATGGATTGTGACACAACTTCTCAACTTGTTCTCCTTACATTCTTTTCTTTCACTTTTAAACTATTATAACCTCCATGAATAATTTGTGTCTTCCTCCACCTAGTACTCTCCATTTTATATTATGAATGAAATTTATATAGCCCTGAAAACTGGTAAACATTTATCCTTATGCTATACAAGCACTTTGTGCACTTATTCAATTTGGTTTCATATGAAAAAATAATTGTAGTTAAATCTTTCTCATTTTATTTAAAGATTAGATAAAATAATGGGTAAATGCATGGAATTGGTGAGAAAAAATTGGGTTACCTATGGAATTTTTTAAAAAATGGGAAATGCTAACTTCTATAGATTGAGATGTCTAAATTCAAAATTTAAAGATGATATAAGAACATGAATTGTAGATTTTGAGTCTAGTTTATATATTACTAATTATGTTTTTAAATGGTCAGGTATAACTAGGTAAAACATCTAAAATTTAAAGAGGGTATCCTTTTTTTTTATGAAAATAAAGTGTAAAGTAGGCCATACACCCCCTCATTTTTAGGATAGTTTAGTATTGTTTAAAACTCTTTGATGAAAATTAGATAAGATCATCTAGTTTTAAATCTATAGTTTTTATTAAAAAATAAATATTTTTTAATTAATTTTAAAACTAAATAAAACCTAAAATTTGATATAAAAAAAAGGATATGTGTTCATGCACCCCCTAACTACCTCAGAAAAAATGTAAATTAGTTTCTTTTTCAATGTGTATAAAATTAGGCCCAATTTGCAACCATTTAGTTTTTTTTTTTGTATTTCTATTAACAATGAAAAGATACATAAAAAAATAAACATGTATAGTTGTGGCATATAATTACTTAAAAAATACATACTTAAAATTTAGTATAAATGAAAACCTTAGAATAGTCTAAAACTTTATAAAATTGTATATTTGGAAAGACGAGAGAATTCTCAATGTTGTAGTAAAACTTTTATGAAATTTATAGATACAACACATAATGTTTATGAGGGAAAAATTTTATTTTTGCTATTTTTCACTTAAAACATGGTCTTAATTATGCCTTTGTAGATCCATGTCATAGGCTCAGGAATCCTAGACATTTCCAATCTTATAGGAATATTTTTAAATTTGAAATAATAAAATCAAGAATGTATTATAATTTGTACATTAATTAATAAATATTTTATTATCTATTTAAAGTTTTTAATTACACACACACACACACACACACACACACACACACACACACACACATGTAAATTTGATTGACATATTAATTTATACATGTTATAACATTTACAAGTTATTATTTTAATCAATTTTATACATGCATATTTTTATCTATATGCATTTATATGTAAAAAAAATTAAATAGATAATCACACATTTATTATTTTCATAAGCACATGCTCTTGATAAAGTAAAAGATAATATAAGGTGAAACAAACCTTTGATTGGATTGATTCAATAATATTAAGGATATATGTACTAATAACTAATGTTGGAGTCACCTCGACCCAATAGGGAAGTAACTACTGTAGATGGAAAGTTGGTGATTTTTGTATTTCATAATATTTGTGTAAAATGAGCCTTTTAGGACCCACATGTAAAAATTTTGTGCCATACTATCACAATGGAGAAATAATGAAGAGATGAGGATTTGATAAGGGGAAGGATATAACCATCAATGTTTGAAGTTAAAATAAAATATAAACATGGGTAAAAATATTTGCATGAAATATGGTAGAGCAAGAAAGGAAAATCACCAAAGTATGAGTAGTGTTTAGTGCATAAGGATGGAAACATAAAAGAAAAATAGATAATCAAATGGGAAAAAATTATGAGCATAAATAAAGGGATAATTTTTAGCTATAGAAATGATCTTGAAGGCAGATAAGTGTTCATATCAAAGGTGGATTTGTGTTTGCATTCAAAAAGAATATATGACTAGAATTAATATATAATTAAAATTAATTTTGTTAATAGTCAAAGTAATGTTTAAAAAAATTATTAGATTGTAATTAGATTAATATCACATTGATAATATTTATTAGAAAAAGAGACTATAGGATAATAAGTGAAACTCAAAGTGGTGAATTGCATTCATCTTTTATTTCAAGATACTAATATCTTCTATAATATTATTTTAGAAACATAATATAATAAGGTTTGATTACCATAGTATATATTTGATTGAAATTAATTTTGGAAAAAAAATGATAAGCATGGTTGATGTTTAGTTTAATACTAAATGACACAAAGGTTATCCCATAAACTATTAAAGCTAATATGTGTGTGTGTGTGTGTGTGTGTGTGTGTGTGTGTGTGTGTGTGTGTGTGTGTGTGTGTGTGTGTGTGTGTGTGTGTGTGTGTGTGTGTGTGTGTGTGTGTGTGTGTGTGTGTGTGTGTGTGTGTGTGTGTGTGTGTGTGTGTGTGTTTGTGTGTGTGTGTTTATATGTATAGATTCTTACATGTTTTTATATTATTATAAAATTACATGAAGCAACACATTGATCAACACCAAACACAATAATAAATTTTTAGGAGATATTGAGTCTTTTTATGTCTCCAATAATATAAGAATTGTTTATTAAATCAAAGTGGTCAAAAATTCAAGTCATTTCCAAAGTTTTATGGAACATTCAAGATCAGTAAGAATGCTAAGTTTTTGTTACTATTGAATTAAAATTGGGATGAACATTATTTTTTTAATTGAGTAACCATTTTAGATGAATAAAAACTCAAGTTCTTGAATCCAAAGTATTATTAAAATTTATACAAGGAATTTACAATCCAAAAAATTATTCATGCTTGAGTGGATGATTCTACCATAAAGTGAGGCATCTTGGGAGGATAAATCTTTCCTAGACTCTCAACCATTTCTCCCCAGGTTCTTATGATAAAACATCTCTATCATAGGTGACCTATAATGAGTTTTTTTTTATATATAATAATATATCATATCCAAAATTAAAGGATGCAACCCATCACATTAATATGCTTTTATAGAATATATATGTCATGTACTTTAATATCATCTTGTACATATCTAATTTTTTTAATATAGGATAATATATATTCATATATGCATTTCCTTTATTTTTTCCATAGAGTTGGGATGTCCATGATTAAAGTGTAAAGATATTTTGGACATCTATATAAGGTATTTCATGATATATAATGTATTTAGACATATATTTAGAGGGTATCAAGGGATTTTTAGGATGTTTAAAGAGAGGTAAGTAAGATATATAGGTGTTAAGGCCGATGATGCATTATAAAATGTCCACATGAATTAAATAAGGGAATATAATTAGGATGTTTCAACACTAAAAATCATACATATATTGGTATTTCTTGTTAGGAATCCCAAATACTAAAGAACAAGAGTTTTAGTTGCAAGAAAAATATGTTCCTTACTTAAAGTTACTTTTAAGTGATGCTTACAAGTAAGATCAATGAATAAGGAAATAATATCATGAGATTGGAGTTAAGAATATGAGAAAGGAAAAAAATTTTAGTGAATAACATAATGTGTGTTTATTCCTTTATAACCAAAAATATTGCTTTCCAATATTTATATTTCATCTCTTTTGAGAATTTTTTCCCCACTTACAATTTTTGAATCATTTTTCATCCTACATGGTGGAATACAAGTGTAATCAAGTTATTTTATCTAGTAACAGGTGATGGATTTATTTCATAAGTGATGAAGGAGTTAAATCATAAAATATAAAATCAATTACAAGTGTTGAGAAAGAAGCAAAGGGAATAAATAGAAACATTTAGTTTAATACAAGGTACATATACTATCCCAAATAAATAAAAAGTTATAGATAATGATGAAATTAATAATGATGATGAATGTTTACCAAAATTTTTAAATAATATTGTAAGTTCACATTCAAAGTATTATTTTTTTAATTTTGTTGATAATGAATCTATGCATGATGATTTATCACTTAATGATGAATAAAATTACATGGAAACATCGAATTGTTAAATTAAAAATGAAGAAATTTATATGGAAATAATTAATAGTGAAGTAATAATGAATTAAAATATTCTTTCCCAACATAAAATGAAAAAAAATAGTAGTGAATATAATAATATGAAAACACCAAATTAACAAATTTTACCATTAGTAACACCTCCTAGGATTTTATGAAAAGTCCCATATAATTAGTTGAATTTGATGAAAACATTTTGAAATCAATGTCTGACCACCATTCAAGAAGTATAGCTAAATTATTTTAGGATAATTACTTTCAAGAATTAAAATATAGTCAAATATGTCAATGTTTATTTCGTTAATGAAATTGGTTAATATGAGACCTATAATATATGCCCTAGGACTAATACCATCTAATATTGATGGTGAAAATAAGGCAATTATTGATAATATATATGATTCATACCATAATATGTGATCTAGGAATTTGACTCAAGAGAGGATGGTTAGTATGGTGTTTGTTCCAAAATGAAAACAAAATGAAATAAACACACTAATAGAATAACTTCTCTAGGCCTAGACACTAGGGAGAGATTAGTTAATAAAAAAATGACAAACACAAATAAAAATTAATGAATAAAACACAAAAATTCTTTCACCTTCATTTGATGCTCCAAATGTCTTTGTAGTAGTGGCTTGCTTATTTTTTTGCTCATGAAGTCCTTGGCAAAGGAAGTTTGACTACCTCCATCTCTCCTTGGAACCTTTGGCTTATGGATTGGCTTGGCTTGGAATCAATTTGGCATAGTATCACTAGTTTCAATGGCTTATTGAATATATTTGTGCATTATAACTTTGCACCAAAATAGTTTAGAAATGATGTTGTTGGCCTCTCTATTTATAGATTTTTTAGAATGTCTATAATCAATCTGAACTATCCATCTTAAGATGTGTGTTTGAGGATTAATTAAATTTTTTGAATTAATTTTATAATTATCCTCATCATGACATTAGAAGAAGGGGTAATTAAGAGGCATTGAGGGCATCATAGAAGGTATTGATGAGGCATGGAGGGCATGAATCTAGATAATTATGACATTTATGGCCTAGGGATGTCTTCCCAAGAAATTAGGTCACTTAATGATGCAAATATTTAATATTTATTTACAAAACAAATTATTCAACAATTTTCCATGGAATTCTTGATTAAGCCCTATTTTTGATTAATTAACTCTTAATCATGTTTAAGCACTTTATGCAAAAACAACTCAAATTGATCAGAATGTTTATTGGTCCAAAATTTGATTGGATTGGAATTATAAGTCACTGACAGATGCATTGGAACCATATTCCCATTTAGGATGTTACCAACAATAAATAATGAAGGCATGTGCCTTGTGCAAAAGATTTGATAGGAAAAAAAACAATCCAGAGCACTTATGTGCAAATTTGGTATTTTGACTCGAAATGGTCTAATCAAAGTTAGTTGGACCATAAATTTCATTACCCCATTTAGTGATACCCTAGCCAAAATTGGAACTTGAATATGTTAGATTCACATCATTTAGCATGTTTTAGAATTTTTACACCAAATTATGCATTTTGGATGGAAATTAGCCAAAATCTTGATTAGAGGTTATCGATGGCTAGATTTAGGTGTCTACACCATAATATAGGTGTGAAAATACATTCCAAATATAGTAACACATCACGATGCCTAATTAAATTTTTTTTAGTAAATTGTCAAATAAGGAAAAAATGATTGATTAAAAAAAAATATAAGTATTTAACATTATTATAAAAATAATAATGAAATCATTTGGGATACATATAATAATTAATTATCTCTATAATAATGATCTCTATTTATTCTCTTGTATATTTACACAAAAAAACAAGACTATAGCCGAAGATCTCAAAGATTTACTTACACAATTTTGAAAAGATAACAAAAGGGTTTTAGCCAAAATAAGATATGTAGTAAAAACAAGATTTGTTTCTCATAACCATGAATCACATCCAAAAAAAATCTTAGATATGACATAAACACAATTATACTTTAATTTTTTACATAAATCTCCATAAATTTATATTTGTGGCATTTATGGCCGAGGGATGTCTTCCCAAGAAATGAGGTCACTTGATGACATAAATATTTAATATTAATTTCCAAAACAAATTATTCAACAATTTTCCATGGAATTATTTATTAATACCTAATTTTGATTAATTAAATCTTAATCATGTTTTAGCACTTTATGCACAAATTACTCAAATTGATCAGAATGTCTTGTTATTGGTCCAAAATTTGACTAGATTGGAATTAGAAGTCACTGACAGATGCATTGGAACCATATTGCCATTTAGGATGTTACCAACAAAAAATAATGAAGGAATGTGCCTTGTGCAAAACATTTGATAGGAAAAAAATAATCTAGATCACCTAGTTGAAAATTTGGCATTTTGACTCAAAATGGTCTGATCAAAGTTAGTTGACCCATAAATTGCATTACCCCATTTAGTGATACCCTAGCCAAAATTTGCACAATAATATGTTATTTTCACATCATTTAGCATGTTTTAGTTTTTTTAAGCCAAATTATGCATTTTGGATGGAAATTGGCCAAAAGCCTAATTAGATGTTATCGATGGCTAGATTTAGGTGTCTACACCATAATATAGGTGTGAAAATACATTCCAAGTATAGTAACACATATCTATGCCTAATTAAATTTTTTTAAGTAAATTGTCAAATAAGGAAAAAATGATTGATTATAAAAACCTATAAATATTTAACATTATTATAAAAATAATAATGAAATCATTTGGGATACATAAAGTAATTAATTATCTCTATAATAATGATCTCTATTAATTATCTTGTATATTTACACAAAAAGACATGGCTATAGCCAAAGATCTCAAAGATTTACTTACACAATTTTGAAAAGATAACACAAGGGTTTCAGCCAATATAAGATATGTAATAAAATAAGAGTTATTTCTCATAACCACGAATCACATCCAAAATATTTCTTTGCTATGACATAAACACTACTATACATTAATTTTTTACATGAATCTCCATAAATTTATATTACTCAAAGGATTTTAGAGGTGGCAAAACCCTTCTATATGAAAGCACACAAGCACCACTTATTATTGTAGGCAACATGTATAATTTTCAATGTATTATTATGTTTTCTAGCATGTAAGTTTTACTTTTTGTATTGACAACATTTTTAGGAGTTTGGCATCGAAGTTCCATAAAAATAAGTAATGGAATTTATTCCAACCATTTTTTTAAAGACCATATGGAAAATTATTTTATAACAAATCATGTTTATATGAAACTTGCAACATTTTTGGTGGGTTCACAAAATTGAAAAATTATATCGATGAGGAGAATACAATTGAAATTAGATAAGAATTAGTTAGTTTATCAAATACAAATCAGTAATCTATTAATTAAAATATGGAAATGAATCTAAAAAGTGTGAGCTTGTTATACAATTAATATTTGTTTTAGTATTTATGGTCAAAGTTAGGAATAAATTTTTTTATGAATATGTGAGGCATACACATAAAGCTATATGTTTGGATCAATAATTAAAGAAATGAATTTACACATTCCCACATGGTTATATTATTTTACTAGTCAATTTTTTTGAGAAATACACATTCAAACCACAAATAGAGATTTAGTGATAATACTAAAACTCAATACAAGTTTCCATATTCATGCATATAGAATTCATGCATGCACATGATAATATAGAACAATGCCAAATAATATTAAGGGAGTAGCATTTCTATGTCAATGATTATCAATAAAATTATATAAAGTATGTGCAAGGATATTTTTAGATATTCTATGGAATGTTTATTGAAAGGAACATTAATTTTAATCAACATAATATTTCATCAAATAATTACACCTCACAATTTAATAATGCATGGATGTTATAATAGTTGAGTAGGATTCATGATAACACTAGATTATAACATATCTAGGGTTTCACTGAAGATGTCCATGGAAAAGGGGAGCATGAAAATGCTAGAGTAGGTGTGAAAAAATCCATTACAAGAAATGATTTGAAGTTAAAATATAGAATTAATTTCACTGATGCAAAAACCATTGTATAATGGTTTAATAACAAAATGGCCCATGGTTCTTAGAAAACTCTAGTGTTTTTAGCTATTTTTGGTTGATATAAGATGAAAATTTGGCAAGGTGAGGACTGTATGATCATAATAGGATTGAGTGAGCTCCACTCTTTTTGTATCTCAAATCTAGTTTATTAGATGGTTCATATGAGGCATATGGCATGTTTTTTGTTTTTCATGCATATACTTTATTTAGAATGAGTGTGAGTCACAAGAATGCCTAGATGTATGGAGTTGTATACCTCCAATTCCAATCGACACATAACATGTTTCACTAGATTTACAAATTATAGATATGACATCATTAATTGACTTTGACCATGTATTTGATCTAGTGAAAATGGGTACAAGATTAATAACTATGTACTAATTTATCATTATGTATCAACATCATTATAATTATAAGAATGTTTTATTTTATGATGCAGGGCATGTTTTGTGGTTACTATGGATGAATAAAATGAATATAGAACATAATAATAATTATTTCAGTGTGTAGAGGAAAAAATAAATTGACTTTCTCAGTCACAAATTTAGAAAACACTGACTATCCCACTAGATCTATGGTAGTTACTAGAACTTGGCTTTGACAATATCATAAAAAAAATTCAAAAGCATGATTTTTAAAGACTATGAAATACATAGGACGATATTTCACTATACAAATTTGGTTCTTGAAAAAAAATGATAAATTGAGAAAATAGCATGGGAGGCCATTAAACAAGAATATATGGAAGGTTTTTGAGCCTTACCATGAATCAATTATCTATACTATCAAGATTATATCATATCTTGGTCGTTCATTAGATTGAAATTTTAAGGTATGTTGAGTTTTTGGATGTAAATGTATTTATTTTTATCAAAAACTATTGATTTTTTAGAACATAAATATAAATATAAATTTAATTGATTATTAACATATTTATTATAGGTTAGTGGTGCCAAATAAGCTTCCACCTTCATTTGGTTGTCAATATTAGTCAATAATTTCATATTATTGAAGCAAAGAGAAGCACATTCTTGAGGTCATAATAGGGTACTTTATCTCTAGATAGAGCATGGTAGGAGGATAATAACTTGGTCCTAGATGATAATATTCACCTTGACATGGTGGTAGTTCAGGTTTCTAGGTAGAAGCACTAGAGGTGGATATCTCCAATTGCAAATTTAACTATGACTATATTTATTATTAGTGTTTTTACATTCTTGACCAACTATAAAAACCTAGTGTACAATGTATTTAAATATTTTGGTCATGGGAAAACATGAAATTTTACTCTCTATATGTGTTGGAAGTGGTGTATTTTTAATAGGAGTTCCTAGAAGCAAAAACATTAGTTAGAGGATAAGCACTTGTCTCTTGACTACATAAAAAATATATTTCAATATTGATTGGTATATTTTCTGCTACCAATTCATATCTTTTTTCATATTTACATGCTCTAAGATTAAATTACATGGACTAGAGATGAATGTAAGTTTTTTTTAATTTAATCAAAGTGACTTATAGTTTTCATTTTATGCATCTAAAGTAGGAAAAAACAACTATTTTCTTGTATTGGGAAGCACATTATTAAAGCTTGAACAAGTACTCTATCTCTAGATGGGGCATGGTTAGAGACCAATAACTTTTTCCTAGATGGTATAATATACCCCAACATGGTGTTAGTGCCATTTTTATAAATGAAGCACTGGAGGTGGAAAACTTTAACTTTATCTTTGACTTTGATAACATTTGTTGATAGTGTTTCTATGCTCTTGACCAACTATAAAAAAATGCATCTGTGTGGATTTGGAACTCATGGTCATGGGAACATGTGTTATTTTTATATCCATAAGAGTTAGAATTGGAATGTTTTCAAGGGGATGTCATAGAAGTGGAAATGTCAATTAAGGACAAATAATTTTCTCTTGGCTACATATAAGTTACATTTCAACACTGATTACTATACTATATGTCGTAGATTTGTCTATTTAATTTAATCACCATTATCTTGGGTAAAATTCTAGGTTTTATAGACTAATGTGAGGGTTATTTTTATGTGTCCAAGTAGCTTATGTTTAACCATTCAAGTTTAATCAACTCATTATCTACCTTTAACTATCATGAATGGAAAATCAAGATAAAAATCATTTTAAGGAGTAAAGGCTTATATAGGATAACCATGGGTGATGTAATTTGACCTATCATAGATTTAAAGAAAGTTAAGTGGTACAGTCATAGTGATGAATCCTATGGGCTATTTTGTCTTTTTGTAGCACCTAATCTCCTATTTCACTTAGATCTTTCTAGATCATCCAATAATGTATGGATCATTATAGGAAACCTATTTTGGGAACAATATGTGATGAGAGGTCACAAACTTGAGAATGAACTCAATAGCATATGTCTTGGTAACTTTGACACCCTTCAAAAAAATTTCACTAAGTTCAACTCCTTTTTATTATAGTTACAAGAATTTGGGATAAATAAAGAAGATGACAAACTTAATATTTATATACTCTCTAAAATAGGTCTTAACTATTCTATCTTTGTCTCTACTTTACATGTAAAATTCCCTCTTTAAATACTTTCATTACTAACTTAATAGAGATAAATACAATTTGATCCAGATGGGCACATTGAAGTCTAAAAAACCTCAAGCCCTAATTTTTGGGAATGGGAAGGCAAAGAATTCAAATAAAGAGAAGAATAAGAAGAATAAGCATCAAGCGAATAAGAAGGAATCAACCTCTACCAAAACCAAAACTGAAGCCTCCTCTTCTAATGAAAAAACTAAGAAAGATAAGGTTAAGTGTGCCTATTATAATAATTATGGGAAAGATGAAAAAAAGTACATGAATAATAAAATATATTACCTAACTCATCTCCTAGATAAGAACAACATAGATGTTCCTAAGTCTATCAACATGAATTCATCTACCCAAGATTCTACTAAGGTAAAGGTCAAGGGGAAATAAGAAGATAAGGGTAAGGCTCTTGAAGTAGTTGCAACTTCAACATCTTCATGGGTTATTAATATTGGTTAAGTTTTCTTCACTAGATCCTTGTAGCATGTCTTCTATCAGTTTAGGTAATGACACTTTTATACTAGTTATACAAAAAGGGTATGTTGAAATGGAAGGAGGAACATTCAATAATTTTCTAAGTGTCCCTTCTATTTCAACCAATGTCATATCAATGTATCATATCACTCATATAAGTAAAGGCATGAGGATTAAGATTCTACCAGATTCAATTATCTAAGAGTTGTATAGTGATTTTATAGTGGTAGTGGGTAGGTTATATCAAGCTAGGTTATACACCTCACATTTTTTAATGGATTCTTCTCTAACTACATTGCTAATTCATTCAAATGTAGTTATCAAATTATGGCATGAGTGGTTTGGCTACCTCATTAAATTATATCTTAAACAACTTATAAAAAATGACATGGTCATAGTCTTGACTTGAGTCTAATTTTCTAAGGGACTTTATGAGGGTTTTTATATTGGAAAGCATCCTAAAGCAAAATTTGACAAAGGGAAATCTAGGAAGACTTCACAAGCATTAGAATTAGTACACAGTGATGTATCTTGGCCTTTTACCAATCTATATTTTAAAAGGGTTAAGTATATTCTCACTTTCATTAATTATTTTTTTAGATATACATGGGTATACTTTATTAATTATACGTATGAAATTTTAGAATATTTTAAGACTTCAAGGCACTTTTTGAAGAACAATCTTAGAAATCCATCAAGTTTATTTAAACTGATAATTGAGTTGAATATGTCAATAACATATTTGAATAGTTTTGCACTAGAGGGGGGATTGATTTTTAGTGGATAATTACTTATAGTCCTTAATATAATGGAGTTACATAATTCAAGATTAGATCCTTAAAATAAATGGATAGATATATGATTCACTCTAAGTCCTGAGTACCTCAATATTATGCCAAAGATATTAATTTTGATTTTTAAATTTAGAACATGGTTCTTCATAAAGATTTGAAAGGTATAAGACCCTTTGAATCTTGACATTAAAGGAAACCTAAACTTGATCACTTTAGGATTTTTAGATCTTCATCTATGTCATGTATACTAAAGAATATATGCAAAGCTATGGAAGATCAATACAAGTCTTGCATATCTTTAGGTTATCCAAATAGTGCCAAGGGGTATTGTCTTTTGCATCCAAACACACATGATTTATTCATATAAAGATTATTCACTTTCATTAGAGTCCCAAAGACTCAAATATTGACGCTTCCTCTCTTTTCTTAGATTCACTTAGACTTGATGATTTTTATTTTGAATTAGATCATATAGAATAGGTTCGTGATATAGGGTTTTCTTCTTATTATTCAAATTTATATAGTGAAGGTAGTGATGGGGAGTCTTCTAAATCCATCTCTAGTCATGTTTCATAGGATGAGGATTCATCCCCTGAATCAACCACATCTAGGCTCCTTTGATATAGACAAACACTTCAAAGTGCAAGTACTTGGGTAGGGGATCTAACATATGAAAAACATATTGAGGTAGATTATCAAAGTGGTTCAAATTTTTTCTTTAATTTAGTTTTATATCCATAAACATTTTGAGATGCTTTAGGTATACCTAAGTGGGAATATGTTATGTAGGAATAATATTTTTCATTGATAAAAAATCACACTTAGGATTTGAATTCAATTCCTAAGGGAAAGAAAATGGTTCAATTTTGGTGGATATATCAAACCAAGTATTTTTTAGATGGGTCAATTGATAATTACAAGGTGTGATTGGTCACCAATGGTTTTTTATAGGTAGATGGAATTGAATATTCAAATACCTTTGCTCCTATTACAAATACGACTTTCATCTAACTCACATTAGATATATTTGTAGCACATTTTTGGGATGAACACAAAATTCATGTAAAGATCTCCTTTCTTCATGGAGACCTTGAAGAGTATATCAACATGGAAAAACTACCTAGGTTTTTTTAGGATTCATCCTTAATTTGTAGACTTGGGAAATCCATTTATTAATTTGAATAGGCCCTGTAATCTTAGTATGTTAATATGAATTCCTTCCTCCTTTATGTTTCATAAGGTGTCATTTAAACCCCAATGTATACTTCTTATAGCAGGATGATTCTTGACTAACACTAGTCCTTTATTTTGATCATTAGTGGTTCTTCAACACATATTATAGTGGTGAAGGTAACTCTATAAGATATATTTGAAATGATAATCTTGGGTCTTCTACATTACTTCCTCAACATTGAGATTTCACATTTTGATTAAAATATTTCACTTAAACATCCCAAGTATGTTCTCTATCTTCTGGATTGGTTTCACATTGGCTGATTATAAGCAACCTATGACTCCCTACCTTTCAAGAGTTAAACTTTAGGCTAATTATTCTACACCTTTGATTTATGACACTTGGTATCAATAAATTATTGGTATCCTAATTTATTTTACTCATACTAGGTCTAATATTTCATATTTAGTAGGAATTATTTCATGATTCATGTAGGATCCCCATGAGTTGCACTAGAAAGTAACCAAGTAGATACTCCACTACATTTAGGTCTCTTAGGAATCTTATATACTATAGGAGTCTTTTGTCCTTGTGGTGATTTAATTTTTGTGTATAGGCTACATGGATTGGTGGTTCTAATTGAATTATAAAAAGAGTAGACTCAACATGTGAAAATGTCATAAATGATGACCACCTATAAGTAATAGAAAACTAGGGTCAAACTATCTCCCAAACACACAAAACTAGCTAAGGTTAGTTAAGGCCAAATACATAGGCTAATATTGAACACAAGAGATCAAATTTAAGTTGCAAGATGGCACATAGGTATTTTGTATAAAAATGCACCCAAGGAACATTAAACATGAAGTCACAAAGAAACCACAAAAAACATGGTAATGGATACTAATGAGCCATATCTACAAAAAATGAGTCCACCAAAGATAAAAACTCCCAGAAATGGATTATATACCAAGTTCATTTTTAAAATAAAAATCTCATAATTTAAAAAATATAGATTAATATTAATAAATAAATAGACATGTGATTACCATGGGTGGATCTGATACCATATTAGATAAGTCACTAGTTTTGGATAACATGAATGTAAAGGTTGAGATCACATGAGACAAATATTTTATACACCATAATGTTTTTGAAGTAAAATTAAAACACTCATAGATAATATTAAAAGAGATAAAAATGAAGTAGAAAAAAACCCAATCTGTCATTAAGTTGAAAATCTCTCAAATGAGATGATTACATATATTAAATTAAGCAAGTAATTCCTCCACAAAAGGTGGTCAACAAGGTCTAAAATATATGAATAACTCCTATGCCTAGAATATTCAATCAAGGGAGTTAATTTCTAGTCACCCAATCAACCTACACATATAATCAATATTATCCATGATATTAAGAAAAATACAAGTGATGGAAAAATACCATAATAAATAAACATGGGAAAAAATAAAACCCCTGCTCTAACAAATTTTTCATTTTATGTGCATATGAAGTTGGTCCAAATAAAAACTATTTTATTATATTGATAAGAATTTTTCTTAGGATGGAAAAAGTAATCCATATATATATGTGGCATGTTTAGAGGCAAATAGATTGTTACTAGATGTTATTCTTCACCCACAACATGGTGATGGTTCTATTTTTAAACCACGAAGTATCAGAGGTAGAGATCTTAGATTATAGCTTCAACATTGACAACATTTATTATCATTAATTTCATGTTACTAAAAAATAATAAAAACACCCATTTTATTGGATTTCAAACTCATGGTCATGTTAACAAATGTTATTTTAGTATCTATATGTGTTTTAAGTGTGAGTTTTCAATAGAAGGTCCAAAAAGTGGAAACATCAATTGGAGGACATACACATGTCTCTTGACTGCATAATATTTACATTTCATAACTTATTAGTATACCATCTACCACATATTAATCTCTTACATTAGTTCACCATGCTATAGGGTTTAATTATAGTGATATAGACACGTGTGAGTGTTATTTTTATTCATCTAAGTGACTTATGGTTTTAATTTTATGTGTGTCTAAAGTTGTCCTAAAAAAAAGTATTTTGTTATAATAGGAAGAATGTTCTTTAAGATTTAAAGATAACTCTATCTCCAAAAAAGGATTTGTGAAAGGCCAATAAGTTATTTCTATTTGTTATTCACCACCCTATATGTCGTGGTGGTACCAGTTCTGAGCTACAAAGCACTGGAGGTGGAGATCTAAAAATATAGCTTCAACTTTGATAACATTTATTATCATTATTTTATCATTCCTAACCAACTATGAAAACTTAACTCCATCTGAATTTTTATATTGTGGTCATGGTATCACATTTTATTTGACTATCTAGACATGTTAAAAGTGGTGTGTTTTCAATGAGAGATCCTAAAGTGGAAACATTAATTAGAGGATAAGCACTTGTCTCTTAACTCATAAAAATTACCTTTCAACATTTATTAGTATATTATTTATTAAAAATTCATCTCTTACATCAGATCACCATGATCTAAAGTGAAATTAAATGTATTAGAGATGTGCATGAGGTGATTTAACTATTTTGGGAAGTAATGTAAAACCCTATGTAGATAAAAGAGTTGAGTATGTAAATCAGGGAATAAAATATAATAGTACTAAAACCATTGATTTGTATAATAATTGATTTATTTTATTATCCTATAAATATAAATTAATTTAAAATGGTGTACTTAACCATAAAGTATGACTAAAATAGACAAGTGCTAGGCTATAAAGTGATGCAAGAGTGAGGTAGAGTGTTTTCAACAGATAACAAGTGTTAGAACCCTCTTTATATAGTAGTGCATCCCTCTTTTCTAATAGTTCACTATGTTAATGACTTTTTTTGGAGTGATATTAACCCTATGTATATGAAGTAGTGAAATTTAGGGTAGACCTTTAGTCTATTTTGGGAAGCATGTACTTATGTGAGTAAGACTTAGATCATCATTTGTACTTCATTTTTACTAATTTCACTATGCAACCCTAAGACTAGGATTGTTAGGGTTCTAATGAACATAAGTGTAATAAGCATGGTGTTAGTAGGGTAGGCTAGACATGATCTCAACACCCCATATGCTAAACTTTTCTTATATTCCAATACATTAAAATGGGATCAATATTGGTGTACTTCTCCTAGTCCAAGTGCTGGTCCAAATGAGAGTTATGTTATCATCCCTAAGTATGAATGCCAATTTGAACACTTTGAGTGTGAATTTAAATTATAAATATGAGTAAAACTCATTTCTAGGCCACTATAGATGGATGTATGTAAAAATATGGGTAAAAAAGAATCAATAACCTTAATTTACATAATTGTTTCTAATCTTACTTATGAGAATTTCCACAAGAGAATAAATTAATGAGAGTGGTGTTTATATAGTGTTTTGATGCTTTTCAAGACATGAAATGAGTCTATGTTGACACTAGGATGCTTTGAGGAGTTTAAATATATCTAGTAGGGATGAAATAAACTAAGGGTCAATATTTTTGCCTCCTTTGCAAATCTTTCACTACATTATACACCAAAAGGGTTACATTATTATCCTAGTGGATGTCACATGTGAAAAAGGAGTGGGGATGCCTACATAATGGCTCAATGTGGATTTTGGTATATATGGACATGGATTATACATACATAGAAGATATAAAAAGTATCAAAAGAGGCCTTAAGATAGGTATAGGGATAAGCTAAGTATAGGTTGCTCTCAAGTGATACTCATTGCATTAAATGGCATTTTAGAGGACTACATTTTTACCCCCACCACCTCATTTTAAAAATGCATCAAAGTGAAATGACTAGGATAAAGGAAAGAGAAATTTACCTAGCCTTATCTATGAGGTGAATACCATGAATTTGGGTCTAAGTATATGAACTATGTTTCACTACATTTCCTAAAAATGAAATACATATGAATCATTCCTTAATAAATATCAAAATCAAAGACAACAAAGTAAATATATGTGGGAGAAAGGAAACAAATGAGTAAACCTCATTTGGTATATGAACCAATGAAAATACTAGTGAAATCCAATGTTTGTGTGGATGTGTTTGGTTATCAAATAATGAATATCTTAGACTCAGATAATGGCTTTCATAACCCACATGTGTGGGTGGCTTAGTAACTCAAGTTGGCCTTGACTCCATTATTTCACACCCCTATTTGATGGTTCATAACCTATGAATAATTTGTATTGGAATAATGAGTTGTCTAACCCTCTTATGTAGGTGGATCAAAAACTTAAGTAGGCTATGATTCCATAATTTTATACCCATGTGTAGTAAATGAATCTAAAATTGGAACTATGTAAGATGGTTTTAGGACACTCAAAAACACTTTAATGTAAGATGTCTTAGGGGCCACTATGGAATGTAAAATGGATCTAGGATACTTAGTAATGTGTAATAACTCTAATCCACTTAAGAATTCCAATCACTGTATATAGAATGAGGCATCAATATAGTGTAATCTTGCTACAAAACTAGTGCATATGGTGTCTAAGTTATATAACATGGATATTGGCATAGAGTTTTCATTCCATCTTAGATAAATAGTGTAAAAATAAGCATACATAAATAATTTTCCATGCACATGCCCCCAATTTTGATATCTATACATATATATTTTGGATTGAGTCATAGTAATATGTGTCTATGCATATCTAAAACTGAAATAAGAATGATCATGTCATGCATGACATCCCTAATTTGAGAAAACCTATGTAATTTTATGTATAAACTAAGTATATAATGATAATATCTTATAATATATATCTAATATTGTGTAAATCTAAAATGTACATACTTAATCTTTATAAAAATTCTATATTTTTTATTTTTAAGGCTACTAGTTAATAGTTCGGTAAGTGGATTATAACACACTGCACTTATGTTAGTATATTTTGCTATTGTACAAAAGTTTTTGTTATAAAATTAAATTGAGACTGACCTATGTGTGATTATTCTACACTATATTTTCTTGATTTTGAGCTTTGTAATTTGTATTTTTGTGCTAAAAACTATGTTTTAAATGTATTGGGATGGCTGATCTCTATGACAAACCATTATGCATGCCCCTTATTTTTATGTGATTTGTTAAAACTCTAAAATAATTCTTATCAAAATAAAATATATGAATCATGTGTGTTAGGATGAAAATATATGATATATATGTGATAAACCAATATCATGTGTATACATGACATCAAAATGTAAGAGAATATGAGCATAAGTTGGCAAAGTATGATGAATTTTAGATCTAGAATTCACAATATTTTCAAGATAAATTTAATAATTTAAGCATTTATATGAATAGAAAATATGAATATAATATGATAAAAATACTTAGGAGGATGGGGCATGTTGTCCATCAAGGCACCCAATGAGGAAGGAGAGATTCATGAGGTCCCTCAAGGCATCAAAAACTAGATGTAAAAGGAAAAATTTAGAGACAAGTGTCATGGAAATGATTCATACATATAAACACATGACGCATTTAAATTAGGCCAAGTTCCCACAAGATAAGGTACATGGCACATGCCACTAAATCTAAGAAAAGGAATACATATAAGGACATGTTAAAATGTTTGCATTCATAAAAAGCATGAAATTTTTGCTTAGTTACACATGGAAGGACATGTTCAAATGTCCACATACATAATCAATAAACACATAAAAGTACATGGGAACATGTCCAAAACATATACATAATGAAATGAATTGGCTTAGATCCATGTAAACATGGCATATTCAAATGTCCTCAAGTAGATGTAGAATCAAAGAGACATAATTAGATATAGACTATTAAACAAAGAAATGAAAGTATGCATAATCATATGATACAAATCCATATAATATCAATGATGTACATAATTTGAGTTTATATTAGTAGTAGTTAGCAAAAAATTTGGGTAGTATATGATGATCAATATCAAGATATAATAAATTATAAATAATTGATATGGAATATAGAAAGATATAACCTAGAAAACTAGATGTTGAAATGCTAAATATGTGTATATTCCCCCAATCAGTAAATAATATAAAATTTATATCTAAGTAGAGTACGTGAGTCCTATAATAATCTATGAACAATCAAAGAGAACAAGTTAAGCATGCATGTATGATAAAAATAACTACCCTAACATAAGTAGCATATGTATTACATGGAAAAAAGAATGTAAACATATAAATGCATACAATATTAAATTTTTATTTTTTTATAAAATAATATTTTATTATATTTTTGAACATGTTATATTGTGTTTGTGTTTTTTGAGTATAAAATATGTACAAGAAACATTAAAATGAAACTATATATAGGTAAAAAGATAAAATAAACTATTTACAAGTGATACTATAAGTAAATAATATTATGTACAAATGAAACATAGTGACTCTAAATATTTAAGATCACATCTAAAGGATGTGGATATCCAAATGGTGGATCTAGTGGGAGGTAATATAATGTAGATACTTGATCTACCCAAACTTGAATAAATCATCATCATTGTGATCATCATACCATCTTGTCTGCATGAATATAGCCTTATCTTTGGCATTAGTCTAAATTTTATGAATTTGGATAGCATGTTGTTCTACTATGTAATAGACTCATATGAGGTCCCAAGGTAGACCACATTAGATTGATGGATGTATATATGAAATCTATGATTTTTATTTTGGCCATCATGTAAAATACAAAAAATTTGTCCCTCATAACTAAAAGTCAAATATATATCTATCTGATCAATTATGGCATCGATTTCTTATAACCATGTACTTATAAGTATAACCTATATATGAGTACCTACATTCACAAACAAAAGTAATGTGTTGACCACCTTAGGACCACATGAAACTAGTAGTGTGATATTTGCTAGTAAGTCCTAACAATATATAACATGTTATAGCTCTATCTATATGCAATAAAAAAATTATCATGTCTATAAATCAATCCTAGCTTGAAGAAGATAGATCATACCATACACTTCTGATTTGGGACACATTAGATCATTGGGAACATGAATAATATGGGGATCCACTAGAGTTGATTAAGGGATCTCTTACCATAATACACTATGTTAGGGAAGGTTCTAAATCCTCTAGTAAAAAACAATCATGAAATAAGCCTAAAGGAGTCCTATGTTTTGTTATATCACTAAACTAATAACAAGTAAATTAAATCTAATCTAGTTCTCACCAAACCTTGTGGCACAAAGTGAGGGTTATAATAAATAAAAGTAAACATGCATAGAGAACATATACTCAAGTGAATCCCTATAGAATCCTAATGCATGTACGATAAGTACAAATGCATATCTATCTAATCTTACATTGGAGGAACAAATTTAGGAATACTTATCTTTGAAGACAAACCCATCGATCCTCAATCTATCCCTTAGCCAAGGTGCTTCACAAGAGGTTATTGTGGTATGTAAGGATGACAAAGACAAATCAGCTCTAGGCTATATAATCTATCAATGCATCCAAAATAATTCTCTACGAGATAAGATCTATATTTCCAAATAAAGTATGAAACCCTAATCTTGCTCCTCAAGTAGAATAATGGATAATCAAATGCATAATAGCTCTTACTTTTTATTCTCTTCTCTTCATAATGGAAAAATGAACTTGTATATATATGCTACTCTAACGCTAAACCCTTACAAAAATTTTGGCCAATAGGGTCGACCTAGTATTGTTTTTGATAATAACCCATGCTAAAAATTAACTACGTTAGAACTATGGGCTAATGACAAAACAAAATACGGTCAACCCAATTGACATAGTTTTAAAACTATAAAATTGGGATTTAGGCTAGGGAAAAGGTAAATGAAAGTGTAAAATGATTAGAAGAGGGCTCAATAGAGAATAAAAAGCTTAAGTAAATGGTTTTTAGGAGATAATTGTGTACAAAACAAATGGATAAAGGGACAAAAATCTTGGGAAACACCAATGGTCTTCCCACCCCTTTTTCGGTGTACGCCTTAAGGTGTGAACTCAAAGAGATTGAAACTCAATGGGTTTTTTCAAGATACAAAGTGTCAACAAGTAATAAATTTTTTAAAATATTATAGATATACATATGCCCCACTTGAAGCTCATCACATGTTATGTAAGTGCAACATGAGATGGTGCTTCAGGAAATAGAGCATGATAACACATAACATTGATCCTAAGTAAAATGAAGTAAGCATAAAATAAGATAAATGAAAGGACATAATTAATAAATGCATACATTTACTTACCTTAGTGTTTTAGATAAAGAAGTAAATAGTGAAAGAAGTGAAGGCATCAAAATGCAAATAACATTAGGTGAACATGTAGAATTTAGTGTAAAAATAGCCAAAAATTGAAATTTTTGGAAGATAGGCATATAGTAGTGGAAAAGATTCTCTATGACATCATGATTCCATAACTTTTTATGGTTCAAAAAATAGATAAGTAAAAAAAGATATGGGAAAGATAAGGAATCTAATATAAAATATTTTAAAGATTGAGATTTTTAAAAAGTAACTTTAAATAAGCTCAAATGGAAGTCATTTGTTATTTTTGACTTGTGAAGGAGAGAAAAAGAGTTCTAAAAGACCAAACGAGCTAGGATGGCAAAGAGATGATAGGTGAGATGAGAGAGACTCCCAAATATGTTAGCAAGTGTAGTATAGGTAATAAACTAAGACTCTTAAACTTCATTTTAAATATTTTATTTAAATGAAGTGATTTTTACAAATTTGAGATTTATAGCAATTCTAGGAACTGAAATGAACCTAAAAAAGTTGTTATGGGTACCATTTAGGGAAATCAGTTTGAAGGGCTCTGAGTAATAAATATCAAATGGTATTTATTACTAAAAATGTAAGGGTTCATAAATAAGAAACAAATAGGTCAACCCAGTCAACCTAGTAGGCTAAAATTTGGTAAAATCCACACTATCAACCTAGTAGGTATGTGTTAACCTAGTGTGTTTTCCAAACTGCCAACTTAGTACATAATTGCTAACCTAGTAGAAAAATACACTCTATCAACATAGTACTAAGAGGTGAAAAATTAAAGGGTTGACTTAGTTTTTTAATTCAAACTAGTTACAATAAGTAAATTTTGGTCAACCTAGTGTTTGACTAGGTAACCAAAATAGTACAAAAATAGTGAAATAGGCTGAAAGAGTGCTAGAAAGGCCCAAAATGGCCAATTAAGGGATAAAAGGGATGAGTATGATAAAAATATGTTGAATTGATTAAAATTAAATAAATTAGATAAAATTAGTCTTATTTTAGATTTTTGAAAAAAATGTATTTTGATTATAAAAGACACGGAGGATCTAATACAACTTTTGTTATTTTATGGTTATAGGGACGGCCCATATTTTGTCATTTAGTGGATGTCATATGGCTCCCCAATTTATTAAATAAATTATCTATTAGAGATCAAGTCATATTTATTAACTTAGGTTTAGGAGGTATTATAGAGATGTGTAGGATTCCACTGAATTCAAATTTATGAGTCATGTTCCTAGGAGCCTAGGAATGATTGACTAGTAAATTTAGGTGGGAGGTGGAAAGGGATGCCATAAATTTGGGTATCACTTTGGAGGATTTCCATGCCATTGTGGGATTTCCTATAGTAATTAAATTTATGATCATGGGAGTACCAAATAGTGAGGAGGAGAGGAGAGCCTTAACCATATGGGTGATGGGCTTAGAGAGGATATACCCTTGTTTGAGAGTTATTTTTTTATGTATATACCTCATATATTTTAGATATATGGAAGGTAGTGATAGGACCTGTGACAACACAAGTGTTGTGTCATAAGTCAAATGTCAAGGTACCACTATTTGTGATAGCCTTATGCTAGATGATAGTGGAGAATGGGGTGTTATATGACTCAGGCTATGTCATCTAGGTATATATTATGCATGACATATATGGGGTGTTGTATAAAGGAAAAATTTTGATAGGGTCAATTATATTATTGACTACATGGATATATGAGAGGTTCCCCATGTATCAATTAGCTAGGTTACCCCATGTAATCAATGATAGGTTACCTCAGGTACAAAGGTGGTGGTAATATCAGGTAGCATGAGCCATGCCCCACATGCCCATGTTGTAGATGGTGAGATGAGCAAACATTTTATGGAATCCTTATGGGCACATTTGTATGGCGTGGCTAAGTTAGGAGATAGTGGCACCAAAATTAGCACAAATAGAGATTATTGGATGATATTCATAGTATATGGAGCCACATATAATGGCACAAGTACTAGGATAAATGGGATATCCTCACCTAATGGTAGCAATAGTGGTTACCACATTTTGGTCCCAACATGTGAGAGAGTTGAAGGGAACATGACGATTAGGGCCACTAGTTACTAGGCTAGTGATAAAACCACATCATGACAGACCATGGATAGGTTAGGAATGATGGGTAGTAGAGATAGAAGAGATATATGTAAAGGTAGGAGTCATCCTAGATTACCCATCAAGTGATCCAAGACAAAGTTGGATGATAGAGAGATCACTCAGTCATAGCCTAAATTGGGTATAAGTGGTGACTCTAAGAATTGCTTTTAGGTTTTAACCTATAGATGAGGTTCTTGGAAGACACATTGATGGGAAAATCATTATTGGAGGTTATAAATATGGTGATATTGTGGTAGGTGACACATATCTAGGTAATAAAAGATGGTTAAATTTTGCTTAAGTTTACTTGAGATAAAGTATAGATAGATAGGTTTTGAGATATGTTAGTAATCTAATATATATTTAGTTTAATTTTTGTAGGTGTTTTAGAGGAGGATAAGACCAGATGGGGGTCCCTAGTTAGGGTATCACACCATGATATCTTAGATGAGGTGTTGATGTCATACAACACTACCACACTAGAGGATACCATGGTATCATCTACCCAACTCAGGTAAGTTAGTTCAAATTAGATGGAGAGGCTATGAGGAGGTTATAGGTGCATAGAAAGGAGATGTAAATACTAAAAAGGGTAGGTGTAGGAGAGGAAATGGCATGTAAGGCCCTAGATCAAGAGAGAGTTACACATATAGCTATCATGACACATATGGGATAGGTATAGGCCTAGGAGAAAGCAACACATCTAATGACCCTAACCTAGCTGGCATAGGTATAGACTCAAGTGACTCATCTATAAAAGTAGGTATCAGGATTGAGATCTCATACAACCTATTTATAGCATTCTTTTTAAAGGAGTCAGACTGAGGCATCTATGAGTCATGTGGATAGACAATGAGATAGGCATGATGGGGCCTATTGAGTTCAACATACCCCCTTTTTAAAAATAGGGACACTTATGCATATTTTGAACCTTAACACTAAAATATTGATATGTTCTACACATTATTAAAATTTAAGTATCATCCATGCTTGTTGATAATAATTGGCCCTCATGTCTTAAGTTGCAGGTTTAATGGAGCTCTTATTAATGGATCTTGTAGGGGTTTTCACATTTTTATCCTTATTTAATATTTTACTAGCCTTTGGTCTATGATAACTCATAGTTGGATTCATTTTCTAAGGCCCTCATTCAAAAATTCCTAGCTTAGACCCTTGGTTCTAATTTAGATTTGGTAGGAACAAATTTTGGTAGGAACATTATTAAACATACTTTAGACTTAAGCCTAAGTTTTATATTAAGGCTTGGTCATGTTTATTAACATGACCAAACCTTATCCTAAAAAATTATTCTTGGTCCCTTTATATTTTCCTCCTTTTTTACCTTTATTTTAACTAAGTCTAAAATTTATGTTTGTAGGGTCCATTATGTTCCTAACTAGGTCTCATTTTTACATCACATGGTCCTCATTTTTACATACTTAGCCTAAAGTCCTAGTCCTAAGGCCACGTTCATGTTTATTAACACGAATGAGACCTTAGTATTAAAGCTTTATCCTAAGTTCCTATACAAACCCAATCCCTAAGTTAAGCATCTTTCCTCCTTGTGAAATTGAAAGATCTCACTTCATCATGAAGGATGATTAAATAGAGAAAAGGAGGCTCAATGAATCCAAATCCTTGACCCATCATACCAATCCTACATTATCACTAGGATTATGATAAATGATCCATGCTTAAATGGGACCAAAGATCAAATGACACATGATTAACTTCAATATTAAAGAGATCTAATGGAGCTAACTCAGTGTTGAAATGTCAAAGGCCTAAGAAAACACCACAAAGGTGACAAGTGTCACCATTTTGGGAACCTAGATCTTAATTGATGCTCTATGGACCCTTCATAGGGTCAAATAGAGTTAAAATATTAGTAGTCCTATGATATCAACATCTATCTATCTCACATTTGAGATTAGTGTAAAAATGTCCCCTTGCATTAAAATGGACCAATGGAATGCATATGCTTGGATCTTGATCAATGGTTTTTTCTTAGTTGAGACTAGATCATCTAATATGTCTTATTAAATTTAGGATATATAGACATAAATAACTCCTTGAACTTAAATTTGATGTTCTCATGAATGTCATTTGGCACCTATGAGTCCATCATTGACATCTATGAGGTTTTCACATTTAAGCTCATCGATCATCCTACTTAAAAATAAGAATATGCTTTAAAATGTTATTAAATATTATTACTTGAATTTAAAACTAATGAGACCCTATTTGGAAAATATAAAAAACACTTAGGGTTTATGAAATTTAATAATAAAATGATTTTATTGTCTAATATTTGTATACATAGACTTAATCTAAGTATCTATCCTAAGGTTCCAATTGCATTTATTTAAATCCAATAAACCTTAGGCCAAATACTTATATTATGTTTTATGTTAATGAGAAGTCCTTGCACCATAAAACTTGGATTAAAATTTTCAAGCTAAAGTTTTATCATGTTTATCAACATGATAAAATCCTATGTTAAAACCCTACATTAAGTCCACTTATCATTCAAGGGGAGACTTAGCTTGAATATTTTAGCCTAAATTTTACATCATGTTTATCAACATGATATAAAATTAAGCCTAAGTCACATTTATATCTTGAATTAATTGATGTTCATTCACCTTGTAGGGTTGACTACTTGTAGTTAATCAAAGCAAGCTGATTTAATGAAGCGTAATCGATAGAGACTATTCAATGAGACCTCCAAAGGACTATAGGATTGATATTTGACAAGCACATGTTCACTGACAAAGCATAAAACCTATAAATCCCATAAAAGTGCCAAGTAACGTAACCACAGAGCCTAATACAAGGATAACAAATAATGTGTATGCCTTAGGATCATGGTCAATGGTCCACATTGATCCATGAGAAAAGATTTGATAATGAAAATCACAATAAGGATTTTAAAGGACAATGACTAGTTCCATTAAATCATTTATGAAAAATGCCATGAAAGCTACTAGATGGATGCCACATAGGTGCTACATAAGCACAAAAGGACAAAATTATAGATTTCATGGGCAAAATAATGCAAAGGTATAAATCCAAGGGTCTAAATCAAATCCAAGGTATGAATTCACCTAATTCTGATCTACCATCACCATTAAAGCTACAAAAAATCCCTATCCTCCATAAAAATCCCTAATTTTAACTTTAATAAATCATAATCAAGCCAAAAAGAGCCTAATTATTATTTAAATGAGAAAAAACTAATGTAAAGGCTACTTGTATACCATCAAGGAGCAATTCAAAAGTCTTAGAGTCATGAAAAATTGAAGGCAACAACAAAGGGATGCCATAAAATTGTACTTAGTTTCGAACAATGAAGGAAGAGTTTGTAAGGATACTAAATTTTATCCTATGACATTAAACACCATAAATGGAAACTAGTCTAAACATTATTGGACTATTAAGGAGATGTAGGCCATAAATTGGGAAGATTAAAAGAATTTCACAATCCTCTAGAGATACAATGACCTAGTCTCTATTCAAATCACTAGTCTCCACTATGTTGTTGTAAAGCTTGAGGTATTACACTGTATCAATGTTATTTCCCCCATTTTTAGATATTGTAAAATTGATCAGGATTGGATAGTTCATGAATATATTTTTAAAAATATATCATATATTTTCCATCTTTCATTTGGAAGGTAATACAAGCTATGCAAGCCCTAGGTAGACTTACCTACAATTAGAACATGGACTAGTAAGAATGACTTGAATACCATCCTTGCGCCATGGTTGCTTACCAAAACATAGGTGATCTAAGAACCCACTAGAAAGATCCTAATTATCTAATTTAAGTAAGGAATCAAAATAATCATGACTTTAGTAATAAGATTATCTAGAACACCTTCCACCATGTTAATAAAATATCGGTATCTTATGTATACTTCATGGTAGAAAAGGGACACTCCTCCAATAGGTGAGATGATTATGTTGTTTTTGAAATAAAAATTCTCAACCATGAATAATAAAACTAGCAACCACTTCTTCATGATGTCATATCTTATACATGACCTATTAGTCATCAGCAAAATCCCCGATATAAAGAACTGGTCACCTGAAGGGATACAAACTATTTCCCACCACTATTTTAAATTTCACATATTCAATTATAGACACAATATACAATTCATTTGTGGTTGTGTATATCTAGCTTTGGTATAATATATTATAGGGATCCCCATGGGTAGGGTCAACCCTCTAGTCAAGAAGTATGTGTAGTTAATTAAAGACATCTGGTTATATCCAAATTGTACACTTATTAGAATAAAATGGACCTTAACCCAGCCCCTAAAATTACCATTACATGTTCCTACAAAATTGGTATAATATGAGATTTCATACCAACTATTCAATGATATAGATGGTGTATACAAGAAAAAAAGGAAGGGCCTCCTTTACCCCTTTCTTTTGGCCATCAGTAGGAATATACTATAGGGTTGGTAACATGTAGACATCATCTCCAAATAGAAGGACTCCTTAAACTTACATTTTGATGAACTGAGGTAGTGATACCCTAATGATAGAGTCATAAAACATTTTAAAGAAAAACAAAAACTACCCCATGAACATCATCTTGGTGTTCATGACACAATGTATATCAAGGCCTCCAATTTCATAGAAATGTTAACCAAGTTGAAAAATAATAATATTAGTCTTGAGGCTAGGTTGGATAGATATGAGAAACCACTTAGTGAGATATTATAGATGGGGCCCTTACAATACCACTTGTTACTTGGACCCTCTTCTTGATCCCCTCCAAAATAACCACTACAACAACTTCAAGCATAGTTTGTAAAATGACTTGAGAAGGAGAAATTAGAAGAAAGACCTAGTAAAGGGGCATCATCTTCTACCCAACCTAAAAGGCTAGAGTCCGTAATTGAGTTCCTTGACATTATTACACTAGATTATAGGGAGATAGTGGAGGATGAACTCAAATTACTTTTTGAGGCATATGGATCAGATGATGAAGAAAAAAAAGACAAGGAACCTCAAATCCAAGACAAAGAAGTAGAACAAGAAAATTGGAAGGAGATAACTTTGGACTTATTTCCAATTGCACCTCTACAAAAGAGGAAGTTTGAGTTGGCATTGGTCCCAATTGGAAATAATAATCCAAAGTTAAACTTCACTCATCCTTTGAGTAAAGTTAACTTATTCAATGATGATAATCTCATTCATGGACCAATCATACCTAAATGGTTCTTCTATGGGAAGATGAAAATGATCCCAAACTTGAAGCATTCATGGTCCATGACCTAGGTAGTTAACATCACTATCCATGATGATCAAAAGCCATGGATAGTGGCTTTGATTAATAAATAAGAGGAAAGGAGGATGACTACCATTGGGGAATCAAGTGGAATTTAGGTAGACACTCTTGGAACCTTAGGTAGCACACAAACAGAGATCCTAAAACCTATAGAAATCATAGAGTCATTAGTTAGCATGTAATTTAATCCATAGACATCATGCCTAGAGATAATAACAACAAAGAATAACATGGTTGGGAATGAGGAGTTTAATTTTAAGAGAGTTGAACCATTCATTATCTCAACTCTAGTAGGAGGTTAGGGACACAATGAACACCCAATACATGAAGAATATATAGTTGGATTAGTTTATTCTCATTCATCTCAAATAAAAGCAAGCATCAAAGGCCTATATCAAAAAATAGAAGAATTGTAGAAACAAAAAGAAAATATTGAGACACAATTTGTTCTATAAGTCTCAGAGGAAATTATTAAGATGTTTGAGTCATATTTATATGATATGTTTAAATCCTTTAAGGAAATTAAGATAAGGAAAATTCCATTAGCTCATTTAGATATAATATCTAAGGTTTTGATATCCCAATGGAAAAATTCAAGAGACAAAATGAAGGAGTTAATCAACATAATGGTTGAGGAGTAGATTTATAGCTTTAGTACCATTATCCTAGCCCATTTGAATATAGTTATGGGAATAATTGTTGATAATATCTACATTTTGAGTAAATGGTTGAGGGACTTGGAGAGGGTCCTAAGGGATGAAAAATAACTAATAAATACAATTGAGGAACTTCTTGGAACCATGTTTCTAAGCCTACCACACTCAGCTCCCTGGGCATCATTATAGATGATGAGTATAAGCACATGATCACCCTGGTTATGTAATAATTATGAAACAAGATTTAAGGCTGGTCTGGGGTGATAATAGTAGGATCATGGGCATGATCATATTTGTAGAGGAGAATATTGCTAAAGTGAGGAGTATCAAGGAAGTAATGACAAGAAGTAGCAATGCTTTTGATGAACTAGTAAACTAGGAAGATGAATGCCTCTTAAAACCAGCTATAAACTTAAGGTTGGTCAATAAACAACATCAAAAATCCATGAGGATTCTTTAAGAGTAATAGGGGAATTCTTAAGTGTAGGGCCCACTAATCAGCTAATAATATTATACTTTGTTAAGAAACTTTTTGATATCCAAAAGTATAATATTCTATATTTAAAGGCATGTACAAGTTTTTTAGCACATTTTCCTATAAGTCAATCCACTTTGGAAAATTTAATGTATTCTATAAATTTGTAAAAATGATAGTTGTCCTTGCTTTTATACATTTGTAATCTCATGACTAATGAGTGTACTACCTTAGCCTCCTATAAAAGAAATTATTACCATTTTTTATGGGGGGTTAGAGATAAAAATATTTTGTATACTCTGATTAATTAATTAAAGCAATGAATATTAATAAATTTATCCAATTTTGTTTATGTCAATTTTATGTGGATTCTCTCTCAACTATTTATTTGGATGTTCAGATTTGAATGTTTTTAGATTTATTCTTAATGTGCATATATGAATTTAGAGTTTTTAACTTGTGATTATGCTAGGTTAATTGAAATATCTTAGGTTCATTTCATTTCCCTTACTTCTCTTGTATATGTGCTAATGCAATTTGCTTTAGAAGTAAATATTTAAATTGAATCTAAATTCTTATTTGCATTATTTCATACTTTCCTTAGAAATTTTCCTAGTACATGGTCAGATATATGATATAGCTATTTCAATTCATGTATTGGTTTGAATTTATGTCTTGATGAAATCTAGATAATTTTCATAATGTCTAGATTGAAAATTAGAACACCTTCTTTCTTCCCTACCCTTGCTTTTACTTAATTTTTTGATCAATTCACTCTATTTTAAGATTCATTATAAGTATTCATTTAGATTAATATTTACTTTATAACTTGATAAAAAATTAGCTAATAATAACATATATATCTTATATTTCACTTAGAATTTATATGGTGTCTCCCAACCACCAATCAATATAAATATTATCAAACAATTTATTACTCTGCTATTATTTCACCATAGGTAACCAAATTACCATAATATGCTACTCATGATTTGAATTCCTTGAATTATAAAATGAGAAGTGTTATTTAGACACTAAGATCACCTATCATACATCTATAGGCATCAATAGGATGAGCTTTGTTGGTGCTTAAAGGAGGGCCTCATTGTGAATTTATAAGATCTTTAGTATTTTTGTTGTGTTTTGATCAAAGATTGGTGTTATCTTTACATATTTGTGTATTTATTTGCTCAAAAGTGTAAATGTAATTGATTTTTATGGTTTTTTACCCATATTTGTGATTACTTTAGACATGATCAAGAGTCTATGAGGATAGATGTGTAATTCTAGTAAAGATAACTTGAGATCTTTGAATCCAAAGTATTTGAGGTTAGAATAGCTTGTTTTGATCAAATATTGGTAGGTATTTTATGAATTTAGTTTATTTAAGATTATAATTTTAAATATTAATCATATTTATGTAATTATACACATATTTGAGCTATCTTAGTTAAAGTTTGATGTCCTTTATTATTATTTACATGAATCTTTGCAACATTTGCATAATGTGCAAGTCTAATCCCTATTCTTTGTAAAGGTTGATTTGACACATCATATTTCAAACAAGATCCAATGTACTCAATATGGAATTACCAATAATGTAGATAAGGTCAAATTTAAAGACAATATAACCTTTACTTGAATTAGAAGTCCATAGGAGGGCCAGATGAGACAAAGGTAGACGTAGGCATTCAAAGTCTTTACTAACTTTACCACTCCAAGTTACTCCTGAATTTGACCTTCATCAAGGTATGTCTTGGTTAATAAGCTCTCATATTAATGTTCAAGGTGTATTTCATGACCTTCCTTACAATCTATAAAAATATTTTCCAACTTTTAGTCCTAGTGGTATTGTGACAGTAGAGGAGCATGTTAAATACTTCAAAGTTGCAGTAGATTGCTAAATGTCACTCATGAAGATGTAACATGTAGTTTGTTCCCTTTCAGATTTAAGGATGTTACATATGAATGGTTACTGAACCTACTTGATAATTACATTACCACTTGGGATGAATTCAATAACATTTTCATTAACTAGTTTGGCAAAATCATCAACCTTTGTGTCTTGTACGAACAATTTACTACCCTCAAAGGGATGCTAATAAAATTATACGATATTTTAATGCTAGGTTTTAGAACATGTAAAATAGGCCATTGAACCTTATAAACCTAATTGGGCTTTAACCTTGTAAATCTACAAATATTACCTAGATCCCATGACTTTAGTATTCATAAAGAGTGTTATAGGTCCTATGAATACACTTGCTTTAGCCTATGCTTTGGTTGTGATGATTAATGAAAAAATGCAACATCAAGGTCAAATGGATTGCTTAGTCCCCAATGTCAATCCACATTTTCCAACATTGAAATTCTTTACTAATAATAACCAAAATATGCTTACTCTAAATCAACTCCCAAATCTAAACCAATTGTCTATAAGGCATGCTACTCCTAACTAGAATTTGGGGTTCTTAAAAGACCCTAATACAAATGGATTTAATGCAAATGATCAAAGGACATTAGTACTAGCCACTGGTATCAATAGAAACCAAGTTCATAATTTAAAAAACCCAAAGAATGAGAATGATTCCATTCTCAAAATGGTCAAAAAACTGAGCACTAACTTCCCTCAGCTGCAAAAATAAGTTGGTAATACTGGAGAAAATTTTGGTAGAAAATTATCATTCCAAAGGTTAAATAGGCCTAATAACATGTTTAAAAATGATATATTCCAAAATAATAATAAGAGTGAACCATCTTCTAAAAAAAAGATTGTGGATATTAATCTTATTGATATTGTTTTGCCTGATTATTGTAGAGTCTCTGTAATACTAATCATGATGAGATTGATTGCATTGAATTCTGTAAATATTTTGAAGAATTTCAAGAAGATTTGGACACTTTTAAGGTCATACCTAATAAATATAATGATGAAAGTACTTCTAAATCTTCTAAATCATCTAACTAGGCCCTTATGGTGGAAACCTTTGATTTTACCTTCTAAGAAGATAATGAACCTAATGATGTTCTTAAAGAAATCTAGGATTTCTAGTAGTTCCTAAAATAGACATATATCCTATGGGATAGGGAGTAAAAATATCCCTTAACTACTTCAACTCCTCCAAACAAATTTTGTACTCCTTCTAATACCACTTTAGACAATAACCTAGATCCTTCAAAGGGAAGTACTTCTAAGCCTAGTATTGATACTTCCAATTCTTCCAATAGGAATAGTTATAATATCATAGAGGATATGAATAACATCAAAACTAATATTAATTTGTTTGAATTGACATAGATCATAGAGCAAAGGGACATATTGTTGGATTCTTTGTCTATGAAACCTACAAATCCACCCAAAGTTGATAATACCAATGTAACCATATATAAATATAAGGCAAAATCCCCACCTTTCCTACTTATAGTTATAATGTTCGGTAAAAAATTACATAATTATCTATTGGATTCTAGTGCATTTACAAATATTATGCTTGCAAGTATTTGTAAGAAACTTGGTTTGACCCCCATTAAATCTAATAGGGTTGTCACCTAACTAGATAATTATAGGGTCAAGGTGATTGGGGAATTATTAAATGTTCACATGCAGAAGGCCTCTAAGCCAAGATTTCAATGATTCAAAGGCATCCAAGTGGTGGATATCCCTAATGCATATGGACTATTTAATAAGAAAATAGACAAAGTCTCTAAATAGATATATGTCCATAGACTATTCACACCTATGGCTACCTTGGAAGGGAGTTCCCAACAAAATTAGAGTTGAAAGGGATCCAATAATGAAACACATTATTATTAAATGTAATGGGGTGAATGAAAGGGTCAACATAATTGACTCTGATTTATGACATTTCACACTAGAAACTACCAAGGTATGTGATACTAAAGATTTTTATGTTTTACTTGGGTTATGGAAGTTGTATTTTGATGGTGCTAGATGTAAATCTGGGTTTAGGGTAAATATTTTTCTAGTTGACCCTATTGGTAAGAAATATCATTCCTCTTATACACTCTAATTTCTATGCACCAATAACCTTGTAGAATATGAGGCTCTCATCTTAGGTCTACAATTTGCTATCAAAAATAAAGTTGAGGAATTACAAGCTTATGGTGATTCAAAACTTATAGTCAATTAGGTGAGAATCAAGTATCAGTGTAAAATGTCATACCTCGAGAGGTGTAAATTTATAGTTTGGGACCTTATGAAATATTTTTATGCCTTCAATATTGTTCCTATCCCTAGGGAGGAAAATAAAGATGCTGATGAACTAGACTTTACTACAACTTATCTCATGCCTAACCAAGATTCACCAAACTTTAGCATTGACCTGATACCTTTCCCTTCTATCCTAGATAATGCAAACCATCTATATGTATTTAGTGATGACCAACAGATCTTAGAGTTCATGACTAGTTTACGAGAATTTGAAGCTTAGGTCATTGATGAGGATGATGAAAATGCATTTGGGTAAGGTAAATTTGATGGAAAATTCATTCAAATAAATGACAACAAAATTCCTAAGGTCACGATTTACTTGAAAATATTATTTGATCAAGATAATTTATCTAAGACATCTAAAGTTCCCAAAGTGAGTGAGAAAGATTACAATTTAGTTGAACTTGGACCTCAAGTTCAACCTTAACTGGTTAATATTGGAAAATGTTTTACAAGTGTTGAAAACAAGAGAGCCAAGGAACTATTGACAAAATACAAGGATTTCATAACCTAGTCTTATGATGACTTGAGGATTTTTGATCCAAGAGTCACCACCCATACTATACCTCTCAAGGAGAATTACAAACCTTTCAGGCAAAAACAAAGGCATGTGAATCTAGTCTTAGAACCCATGATCTTCAAAGAATTCAAGAAGTTTTTATATGCTAGAATTGTATTTCCCATTAGGCAATCTACTTGGGTTTCCAATTTGGTGCTAATTAGGAAGAATAGTGGTGAAATTAGACTGTGTATTCATTTTATAAATTTGAATAGAGAATCTAAAAAGGATAATTATCCTCTTTCCTCTCTTGACCAAGTAATACAAATTATTTTTCATCTAGCCATGATGTATTTTCTTGATGGTTTTTTAGGGTACAATCAAGTGTTGGTAAACAAGGAAGATAGAATGAAGACAACATTAAAAACTAAGTAGGGCACCTTTGCCTACAAAATAATTCCTTTTGGAATGATAAACATACGATCCGCTTTTCAAAGGGCTATGGACCATGCCTTCAAAGGATTAATTAGTAAGTGCATTATAATTTACATGGATGATCCAACTATTTTATATAAGAATAGGGAGAACCATTTCATGCATTCATAATAGGTATTTCAAAGGTGTAAAAGGTATGGCATTTCCCTTAACCCTAAGAAAATAAATTTTTATGTCACTGAGGTTAAATTATTAGGCCATGTTATCTCTAAAGATGGAATCTCCATTGATCCTAAAAGACTAGAAGTTATACCAAAGATAGATATTCCTAATAGTAGAAAAGAATTGAAATCATTTTTTGGTAAACTTTGTGAGAAAATTCATTTATAGCTTTATAGAAAATTTCAAAACATTAAATGATATGATAAATAAGGATACTAAAGTCTCATGGAATGAAGAATCCAAAAGGGCTTTTGGAGATATCAAAGAGTTAATTAATCAAGCTCTAGTCTTGATAAGTTTATACTTTTCAAAAGATTTCTATTTCTACTCCTTTTCCTATGACCACACTATTATTGTTGTTTTAACTCAAAAATTAGAACTATTTGACCATCAAATTACTTTTATAAGCACTAATTTGAAAAATACTGATTTAAATTATCATTTGATTGACAAACAAGCCTTTGCATTAGTTAAAATGGTCAATAAATTTAGGCACTATACTCTTAGGAACAAAGTGCATGTCATTCTACCAAAAATAACCACAAAGATAATGTTGATACAATGTGAACATGGAGAGTGAAGAGGTAAATGGATGTATGTTCTTCAAGAATATGGCATAGAGATGCAAACTTCAAAATTGGTAAGATGTCAAGGTATGATTCGAACGATTACCAATACCAACCCCAAGCTAATTATCATGTAGGTTGATCGACATAATATTCAACCTAATGATTGGTATGATCCATTTTCCACTTATTGATTCATGGAACTTATCTTGTAGGATTAACCAGGGAGCATAAAATAGCTCTAAGGCTCAAGGTAGCCCACTACTAGATCAAAAAATGAATTCCTATACCAAAATAACTTTAAAGGTGTGTACCTAAGATGTGTTTCTAAGGAATAAACTACTGAGGTAATAAGCACTTTCCATGAGATGTTGGGAAGTGGGTATCCATAAAAAATCAAAATATATCACAAGATCCTTAGGGCTGGCTATTATTGTCCAACCATCTTCAAATATGGTCATATACATGTGAGGGAATGCCATTCATCTAAAATATTTAGCACAAAGAAGCCAAAGGTATTAATTCCCTTACAACCTATCATGATTGACAAACCCTTTTACCCAGTGGGGGCTAGAATTTATAGGGGTATTAACCCTAAATCATCATAAGCTCACAAGTATGTTTTTATAGCAAATAACTATTTTAACAAATGGATTAAAATAATAGACATTACACAATGTAGAATAAAAGAAGTGATCATGTATTTAGAAGAAAACAAATGCACCAAATTTGGGACTCCACTCTATTTGGTAAGTGATAATTGGTTAAATTTCATATCCATAGAGATGATAGAATGGGCCAATGACAATAACACTATTCTTAATTTTTCATCTAACCACTATCCTTAAGGTAATAGAGTATCTAAGTCAATGAATTAAAACTTGATGAAAGCCATTAAGAAGTCTACTACAGACAAACCTATAACATGGCATGAGATTCTCAAGTATGCCCTTTGGACAGATAGAACAAGAGTCAAGAACAATCTTAAAGCATCTCCCTTCTTACTAGTATATGGCCAAGAGCCCATATTCCCCATCAAACTCAAGCTACCAACTTACAAGTTTATGCAAGAGTATATGAGGAAAGACCAAGAATTTGTAAACTCAAGACTATTGGACATTATTTAGATGGAATATACATGAGAGGATGATTTTTTCAAATTTAGTAGGGACCATACTACTATAAATATGTGGTTTGACAATCGATCAAAGTTCAACATGTTTAGATAAGGAGAATTGGTTCTTATTTGGGACAAAGCATCTAAGCCTAAGGGGAAACATGAAAAGTTCACACCTTTATAGATTATCCCCTATTAGATTGAAGATAAACTTAGAGATAACACCTTCAAACTAAAAGATCTACAAGGATTAAAATTCACACTACCCACCAATGGGTTTTATCTCAAGCACTATATCTCTGCTACTCCCCCTAGGGTCTTCATGGAGTAAATCTACAAGAATGGTTAGAATTAGTGTATGTAGGCTAGTTAGTCTCCTTCAATTATTTCCTTCATGTCCCTAGTTTATACATAATTATATATATATATATATATATATATATATATATATATATATATATATATATATATATATATATTCTTCCCATTCACTTTATGCTTTATTGCGTGTTTTCTTTTTTTTTGCTTTGTTCCTTGTTTCTAATAAGTCCTTTTAGATAGCCCCCAACACAAATTTCACATAGTTTTCTTGAAACTCTAGAAGTTTAGGAATGTAGGTATGAACATTATGCATATGTTGACCATGGATTTGAGATACGATCTTGATGTTATAATTTGAAGAAACTAGTAAGGACTAATGGATAGGTTAACCATTCCATAAGACCTTAAACATTGTTTTGATCTAAACTTTGTTTTAATAAGAATTGTACATGTAAGATGAAAGTTTAACCTATTAAGGATAATTCATGCTTGAAATTAACAAACATATTTTCTTAAGAAAAAGGTTATAACCATGGGTGATTATCTAAAGATCAGACACTTGACCAAATACTTAAACCTAGCTACCTTGTTTCCCAACCTTTATTAAAAACCTAAAAGACCTAAAAATACAAAAAATTATTGAAAAATCAAAAGCTTTTCAAGCAAAGGTGATTCTATAAATATCCATCAGGGCCATAAATGCCTAGTTGGTAGTGGATCAAGGCCACTAGTAGAGCTGAAGGCATGTATATTGGGGCTATCAATGCTTGGATAGTATTAGAGCAATGCCTAAGACTTCCATGAACTAGAATCATGATTCTTAATGAGGATCTAAACATGTTCCAAGTTAATTTTAATGATTAAAGGAATGAAACCTAGAAGTTACCCTTAAATCCCATGGAAAATAGTAATTAAAATCAAAACACACACACAACATGGATATGTCTTGATGCTTGATCCTAGTCCTACACATGCAAGGTTTGTTTCAACCATGAACTTATCTTGATAATGGCATTAATCAAATAGAATAAGTGACCTAGTTATTTGTTTAAACTAGAGTCTCTAATTTCTAACATATTTCTATGTTTCCATTATAACTTTCCATTTTTTAAGGTCAACATACCCCCATTTATAAAAAATAGGGACCTTTGTGCATACATTGAACCTTAACACTGAAATATTGATATGTTTTCCACTTTATTAAAATTTGAAGATCATACATGCCTGATAAAATTGGCCTATTCATTCATGGTTTTGTTTTAACCTTATCTAATGTTGTTAATAGTTTTCCCTCATGTCTTAATTTATAGGTTTCATGGAGCTCTTATTAATGGATCATGTTAGGATTTTCACAATTTTGTCCTCATTCAAGATTTTACTAGCCTTTGGTCTATGAGAACACACAGTTGGATTCATGTTCTAAGGCCGTCCTTCCAAAAACCATAGCTTAGACCCTTAGTTTCAATTTATATTTGGTGGGAGCAAATTTTGTGTTAACATCTTTAAACTTACTTTAGACTTAAGCCTTATTTTTATATTAAGGCTTGGTCATGTTTTTAACATGACCAAACCTTAGCCTCAAAAATTATGCTTGGTCCCTTTATATTTTTCCCCTTTTTATTCCCTTTATTTTAACTATGTCTAGCATTTATGTTTGCATAGTCCCTTATGTTCCTAACTGGGTCACATTTTTACATCACATGGTCCTATTTGTTACATATTTAGCCTATAGTCTTAGTCCTAAGGTCCCTTTCATGTTTATTAACATGAACAAGACCATATTAATAAAGCTTTAGCTTAAGTTCCTATATTGACTTGAGCCCTAACTTAAGCATCTTTCCTCCTTGTAGAATTTATGACTCTTTCTTCATCATAGAGGATGATCAGATGGAGCTACTGAGGCCCAATGAATCCAAATCTAGATCCATCAAACCAATATCATGAGATCACTAAGATAATAATCAATGATCCATGCTTAAGTAGGACTAAATATTGAATAGTGCATGATTTACTTAAAGATTAAAGAGATCCAATGGAGTTAATGTAGCATTGAAATATCAAAGGCCTAAGAAAGCACTACAAATATGATAAGTGTCACCATCTTGATTGACACTCTATAGACCGTTCCTCAAGTCAAACTAACTCAAAAGCTCATGAATTCCATGGAATCAACACATGGCTCTCTCACATTGAATTTTAGTGTTAAACAGGCCCGATACATTAAAATAGACCAATGACATGCATATTTTCAGATCTTGATCAATAGTCTATGCTTGGTTAGGATTAGATGATCTAATAAAGCATGTTAAATCTATAATCTATGGACCTAATAAACTCTATAAACTTAAATTTGATATTATTTTGAATATCATTCGATGCCTATGAGTCTATCATTGACATCTATGAGGCCATAAAATTTAATCTCATCGATCATCTTAATTAAACATAAGAATATGCTTTAAAACATTGCTAAATCTTATTACTTGTTTTATTATTTTTAGGACTCTAGTGTTTATATCCTATAAAATAAGTGTTTATAATATGGAAAGAATCCTAATTAAATACAGTAAAATATAAGTTTATATCAATTTGATCAAATTAATTTGCCTAAGGGAGAGGAAAACTTATCTAAAATAAATAAGGTGATTTAGATGAGTCAAGGTCTGAGAACTTGCACACATGTCAAAGACACTATTTGGAACCTCAATCTATCTTTCATTTTTTTATTGGACATAAGTGTTAGAAGTAAGACACCCTAGTGTCTATTTATATAGTTCTTTCTTGGAACTATCGTCTTGAGGAAAAAAAAATTTGGGTTCTATTTTTCTACTCAATATGACCATATGTACCAAATTTTAGGTCTTGGGAGTCATTAAAGCTCATTATAGGTCTATTTCAATATTTAGTATCTATATTCATCTACACACAAGGAAAAAATAAATAGATAAAAATCAAAAAGGGGGAAAATTTGGGTTAGGGGAAGAATGATAACTCAATCTAGAACCCCTACTATCCTGACTGCTCCCTAACTTAACCCTCAAACTAGGGTCTCAAATGAAATGTATTTCTCCCTTAGGGAATGCACATAATCAATGTGCATGATTGATGCAAGAATGAATTTTTCCTAGTCCCTTCCTTGATCAAGAATAAAAATTTACGTGTGATGCCAACAAGCTAAGCTATACTATTGATTGATTTTATTATGTCTAATGTGTCAAAATAGTAAGTGTTAGATATAAAATGCCTTATGTAGTCCTTTATATAGGAGAATCATTATTTCAAAATTTGGATTTTTATTTACATTTGGTCAACATTATAAAACTTAGGAATGAAGCAAAGAAAGGGGTAAGACTCATCTAGTAGGAGAAAGTGATCATTAAAACCAAATTTGCACTTGGAAAATAACGTTAGAAACTAATACCCTGGGTTTCAATGTTATAGTCCTATTTAGGCATTGTTGTCTAGGGGGTGTGGGACTTGGGGGGGGTGGATATAGGACTAAAAGAGTTGCCTAGGTCTATAAGGGTTATGTTTGGAAAGTTATGGATGACAAGGGATAAGTTAAGAGGTGTCTAGGGAATAGAGTAAGACTAAGACAAGTCAAAAAAGGGACATGGCTAGATGTGAATAATATATCGTATTCTCCATTTAGAGTCTCTTATGAAAGGAATATGAAAAGACATGATATGTGTGATTGCCCGACCAATTTAGGGTGTATAAAATTTTCCCCTTTTAATCTAGTGATGTAATTCAATGAAGTACTAGAGTAAAATAAATAAATAAGATGCATACTTGAATTTACCTACATGAAGATAAGTGTATTGGAAAAGGGTCCAACTTCCTAGCCAGGGAAGTGTATGAAGAGCTAAAATAGTGCTTAGAGAAATAAGGAATCCATGTAATAGATGCCCCATTTACTAAATTTGAATATTGCCTAGAGAAAGAAGGAATCCCTATAATAAATTACTCCTATACTGAATCTAAATAGTGTATGGATAAAGAAGGAATCCTTGTAATAGATGCCCCTTGTACTAAATCTAAATACTGCCTAAAAAAATAAGGAATCCCTATAATAGATAGCTCTTGTACTAAATCTGAATAATTTGAATTAGATTTGATAAGTTCTCTAAGGTCAAAAACTAATGTCTACCCTCTATCATGCACAAAATCCTAGGTCTAAGTTTGAGTAATATAATGGAAAAATAATTGTAGATGATTGTATGGTCTAACCTAGTGAAAACCTAAGTAATTCCTAGGTGTAATCTAAAAACTTTGATAAATGTGTAAGAAAAAAATGGCATTTGTTGCCATTTCAATCTACATAATCTTGGAAGAAGGACATGAACATATATGCCATGCCCCCAAATCCATTATGTGAGTGATGCATCTAGATAATCTATAAATATATATAACCACATGTGATATGATCTATCATGTCATGTCCCATGTACAAAGTTAGAGATCAAAACAATGTGCTATGCACTACGCCTATGATTTGTTGTTTGGTCCTATAACTATGTCATGTTATATGAAGTTACATGTGTGAGACATGTATTAATGTGCATGCCCCTGAATCTAGTATCTGGATAGTCTGTATATCTATAAATTGAAGGTGTATCCCTATGAATGCCATGAGTAATGCTGAGTAACCCAATTTAATTTGAATTACTGTATAATGTTGACTAAAATGAATTGAGTGATGCTAAGTGAACCATATAATTTGAACCACTATATGATATTGACCAATCTAAGATAAGTAATGTTAAGTGACCCTTATAGTCTGAATCACTTTATGTTTTGATTGATCTAAGATGAATATGATAATTTGAATGTAAGAGGTGTAAGAACCATGGTGTATCCATCTATAAGAGTGGATAGGTGTGTTGGATAAGTTTAAGAGTAAGAATAGTAAGAATTATTCCCCCCTTTTGGGGAGAGGGAAAAAATATATGATAGAGGAAGTTAAGTCAAAAGTGATGACTAGTGGTGAATGTACAGGAACTTGGTTGGTATGTATTGAATAGAAAGAAAGTCTATTGTTTAATTAGTGAGATTTGAATTACTGGGAGTGAAAGTTATCTTTGATTTATTAGGATTGAAGCTTGTATCTAGGTATGTTAGAGATATAAAAATATTCATGCCATGGTAGGAAAATGAGGTAGAAATAGATTGAATGGAGTGAAAGGTTGATTGAAGGAATAGGCTAGGTTTGTTTGAATGTTTTAAATGACTATTTTGATTAGTAGGTACCAATTTGTATGTTGGGGTAAAAAAGAGGTATAAGTATGCGTGAATTATATAGTAGGAAAATGTTGTATTGAGGGAGAAAAGGTTATACAATGTTTAAGGTATCATTTTCATAGTTTTGTTGAATCAAATGGTTTGTAAAATGGAGCTATAGAGATCTAGTTATTAGCAAAAAAATGTTTCGCTTTTGAATAGACTAGTTGGTTGATATAGGAATTTTGATTGATTTTGGGTTCTTTTTTCTAGTTAATAATTTGAGCTATTGGAGATATGGCGTAAATAATGCCTAGGAGATGAGTACATTCCATGACTAATTTTATGTAGTTGGCAACCCAAATTGAGGCCGATGGAGAGATTAGCCTAGTAAGTAAGCTAGACATTTGATTCTTACCTATTTAAAAGCCTATTTTGGATATTTTTGATCTATTTTAAGTAGTATAGGGAAATTTTGACTAGTTATAGTGCTCTTGTCCTAGATTTAGTGTTTCTATCTAGGATGCAGTGTTATTTTCCAAGTTACAGTGCTATAGCCTAGTGTTAGTGTCCTTCTATAGTATTGTTGTCCACTATAGATGGTTTTTTCAATTTCTGAGTTATTCCTATTTTTTTTTGTTTGGCTACTTTTCCCAATATTATTTTTTGATATATAGTCTATTTTATAGTGTTTTTAGGGTGAGGTGTAGTTGTGAGAGTTATATAGAAGTCAAGTGATGGAGACACTAAAGATGATACCATTGTCTATTGATGAGCATGTTGTTATGGATACGGCTAGGTTGGGTCATGTGTGTGACCTAGGCATGGTTCAGTGGGATAGGTACATGATTAATTCCTTATGTGAGAGGTGGAATGTTGATATTTATACATTACAGCTTCCTACTGGAGAGATTACTATTACTTTAGAGGATGTATACCACATTTTTCATTTGTCAATTAATAGGTGACAGGTGACATTATAAGATGGCATGGGTGTAACTGCCATTGATCATGCATACTTATAATTCACTAGGGTGCCCTCAAGAGTACATTATTGAGGTAGTGATAGTCATGTGCTATTATTAATGATTTTGAAATCGAGTGTTCTACACTTGTGAAAGTGGTTAGCTATATTATTAGCTTCTTTTATTGCAGTGGATGGCAGTGGAGTGTCTATTTCTTATAGGATGCATAGGGTGGTTTATAACATTGATATGTATGGTACCATGTTCTAATGGGTTGGGACTATGTTTGCCTACTTATACACACATTCGTACATACATACATACATACATACATACATACATAAATATATATATATATATATATATATATATATATATATATATATATATTCATAAGAGGATTTTAGTGGTGGTGTGTGTATGGCCACTTTGTTACATTATTTGGCATATGCGTACATAATAATTGTGTGACTTATTGGATTATCAAGGGTGAGTTTGGCATATCTTTATCCATTTGGTGAGTGATGAATGAGTGATTTGGGTATCTGATCTCTTAGGATAGATCACTATAAGAGGATTATAGATAGATTGGTGGCCCATGATATCATATGGAGGCCCTATAGAGGATTCCATAGATGGCATGAGGATGGAAACAAAATATGGTGTATGAGGGTCAATTATTGGTTGCATGATCATTGGGTTACAGTATATGACTTCTTTAAGTATGAGCACATGACTAGGTAGTTTAGGGTTTGACAAGATGTTCCTCTTAAAACATGGATATGGTTGAGGAGTGAACTAACACCAATGAGAGTAGGTGATCTTGCTAGATCAACTAAGGTTGAGTTGGCACCATTACCTTTGGATGTGTGAAATGTAGTTATAGATATTCTTGATGTAGATGATGTGGCATGCACTGAGGCATATAAGACATGGTGGGCTAGGTAATGATGGGATCTATTATATCCTATGAATGGAATGGATGTTCCTACATATGAGGATCTTATGCTGATCCAGATGATGGGAGGTAATTAGATATTCTATTTGAATTGTATCTATGTTTGTGTTTTAGTTTAGATTTGAAAGAATATATATAATGTAGTCTAGTAATTATTATGTGTGCAACTGGAGTGGGAGGTGTACAAGATGAGGCACCTATTGGGGTGGGGAGGGGATATGATGAGTTTTAGGAGACAATAATTAATTTAAAACTTTGTGAACTTATAAAACATGTTCTTGATGATGTTGTGGAGGAGGTTTTTTAAAGAGAGTGATAGTTATAACTAGAATTTATGCTCATTTGTTTGATAAGGATGTTATAGCTATCGCTACATATGTTAGGGTAAGAAGAGAGAGGGATGAACTTAGATTTAAGTTTGATAGGCATAGGATACCTCCACCTAATTGTGTCATGGTGAGCATAAAGATTATAGATGACTATATAGACCTTAAGTGATGATACACAAATTTGTATGAGGAGTATGGTCAATTTTTAGAGTGAGATAGTTAGTACAAGAGGCATTTAGGAGCTCAAGGACCTGTAAGGTAATTGAGTGCTAGACAAGATTATGGGACTAACACCATAGGAGAGAGTGAGATTGAGAGTGAGGGCATGACGCCCATTAATGACTGATTATACCTTAACATGATGTATATGTTTTGAAAACTTCATGATGTGTGTGTGTGTGTGTGTGTGTGTGTGTGTGTGTGTGTGTGTGTGTGTGTGTGTGTGTGTGTGTGTGTGTGTGTGTGTGTGTGTGTGTTGGTTTGATTTTGAACTCATGTGTATTTGTGTTATGGATTCTAAAATATGTTGGTATATTGATTGTAAGTGGTTGATTTTAGAAATGGTTGTGTGTGTGTGTGTGTTGGTTTGATTTTGAACTCATGTATATTTGTGTTATGGATTATAAAATATGGTGGTATATTGATTGTAAGTGGTTGATTTTATAAATGGTTGATCTAGTATTGATTTTGAATTTGGATGTGCTTGGTAAATTATACTTGGGTATGTGTTTTATTTTTTTGATATGTTTGGATGTGTTGTTTAGGTTTTGATAATTATGATGCCAGGCTTATTGATTTCAAATTTTAATTATGTGTAAGCAAAAATTTGATTTTTGTGGTAATTGGTAAACTATTTGGGTAAATTTGAATTGGTAAAGTAGGATTCGGATACATTTGATTTGATTTGAGTGGGAAAGTTTTTGGATAAGTGTGAATCTGGAATATCTAGACTTTGATAGTTTGGTTTTGGCTAGGGATGGCTATCTAGAATTAGAAATGTTGGTTTTTAGTAGGAGGGGAAAGTAAGATAGTAGTGTGTGCGTATTACTTCCCCAAAAGTGTCTCAAGAATACAAAGGTTAACTAGACATTTGGCTTCTTAGTTTCCATGCTAAATGAAGATTAAAAACTATAATTAGTATGACTATGCATTGCATTATTCTATGTTGAATCACTATTTGAACCCTTTTAGCTAACTAAACAAGTGACCATACTATTCATGTTGTGTAGGAATGCGCTTTGTATCTGATACTACCTTTTTCTCTAAATTTAGTTTTACATGGAGATTATGAAAAATGCAACCTAACTAGATGTGTAACTAGAAATATTTGCTATGGAGGAGGCTCATTGATTCACAATCATAGTGGATTACTATGTGAAATAACACCATGTGGCCTTTGATGTGATGCATATGAATAAGCAATAGATCAAGATGAAACTATAACATGTGATTAGGGTTAATCTAATCTTAACTATAGTGGGTTACTACATGAGATAGGAATTTGAAAATCTATTCATAGTGAATATTTTGCATGAGTTATACTCTACAGTTGTGCTTGTGACTCTACGGTTTTGGATACAATCTCACAGGAGATCTCACATTCCACCACCTCAAAAAGTTTGAAAACTAGTATAGTGAGAATAGTCTACATATAGCAATGTAGTATGAGGAATAAATAGTATAGTTCAATATATATATATATATATATATATTGAACTATACTATTTATTCCTCATACTACATTGCTATATGTAGATTATTCTCACTATACTAGTTTTCAAACTTTTTGAGGTGGTGGAATGTGAGATCTCCTGTGAGATTGTATCCAAAACCCTACATTGCGCTCATGATGAGCGATTGATGATTCTTGTAAAGGAATGTCTTGGGATGACTCAGTCATGGAGGAATGAGGTCTAGGGTTTCATAATGGAAGAGATATCTATGCCTCCTATGTGAATTCTATGATACCATTTCAACACATATAGTGATGAAATCTCTGAGTCCAAAATAGGCATTATCTATGTGTCCATGGATATGATGATAGTTTTGAAAAGGCTAATGTGGCTGTCTATGTAAGAGACATGGGTCTTGTCAATGAGTAGAAGGTAGAGAGATTAGCATCCTATCTAGTAGTGTTGATAATATAGTAGATGGGATCTCCTATTTTGAATCAAACTATAGTGGTGCTTTGATGTTTTTCTCTATAGTGAAAACTATTGGTTGTGCTCTGAAAATTGGCTCTTCATTCTTAATCAATTAGTTTTCTAGTTGTGGTTTCCTATCATGTTTAGAGAAAGGTGGATGCTAAGTAGTAGGAGATGTATCTAAAGATGCTATTGTGAAGTCTAGAGTGATTTGATCAACTGAAACTACCTCAATTAATCCTAATTTATTTTCCAAATCTAGAATTGTGTAACACAAATGTTTGAAATGAGGATCTATCTAATATAGTATATGCTCAAGGAGAGGTTTGTAAAGGCCCTTGATGAAGATATGTTGAAGCTCTAGATTTTCTAGTTTGTATATCAATATCAATATATGAGCCTTAGATCTTAAGATATACTTCCTAACTAGCTCTGAATAATTTTGATATAGTATGGTAAGTTTTTCATAAGTAACACAAGGGCCCATGTTTACGATGTAGTTCCTAATAAATGCCTCATCTAAGTCATCATATGTGTGTAATGAACCAACAAGGAGTAGATGAAAGAACCAATTCTATGCTTCCCCTACTAATGTCTATTGAAATAACTTGAGTAGAATAAAACAGCTCACATGAGATGGCAAAGCCTTTTGAAAGGCCTAAAGATGTGTGAATGGATCTCTAGGTCCATCAAAGTGAGGTAATGATGGTGGCTATAAATGATTAGGTAATGAATATTTTATTAATGTCTTTAAAATAGGGTTACCATGTAGATCATTGGCATCTATATAATATTTATAATATTTTTTTTCAAAGGTAAGGAGATGTACTTGGTGTTTTATTTCAAAAATTATATGCATAAAAGAGATGATATCTTGGGATGATACATTAGTATCTTGAAGTGGTTCATTTAATCATTGAATTTGACTGTTAATTTTAACCATGGGAATACTACATTTAGCAAGTCGATCGTAAAAGAGGGGGTGTGCTCACTTGAACCTTTGGTGGAATGGTAACTTGGACCTTACTAGAGGTATGTGGGCTACCATTCTCTTTAGGTGAAGGGTGAGAATTGGGTTATACTATAGTGACAGTTGGCTTGGGGGACTCAATGGTATATTTATGTGTTACTAAATCACATTTTAATTAAGTAGAATATATGATGTTAATATTATCATGTGTATCAATTTGCATAGACTCATGAATAAAATTAGGATCAACATTTTGACATGAATGAGATTTGAGAGGAGTAAGAGAAGGGTTCAAAGCATGATATGTATTTTATTCTTCACTATATGCATAATAGTCATCATTATTCCATGCATTATCACAATATGCATTTTTTTAATTTTAAATAGAAGAATTTGAAGTATAATTTTTATATTCAATTTCAATCTCATATTTATTTGCATGTTCACTATCATATTCATTATCACTTTCATCATTACTAGAGAGAGGTGTAAGAGAAAGATTTAATTTATTTTTAATATCCAATAAGTTATCATTAGAATTTGGAATATCATGTCTATCAATTCTATACATGGATGGAGTATATGCATTCTCTTCATTTTCAACATGAAAATTAAGATTAGGAAAGTTATAATTTGAACATTCTTTTGAGAGAGTAGAGTTAGGAACACATAACACATCAATTGAACTATGCTTTGGTAATTTGACTATATTGCATTTATATTTTTATAATTTGAACATAGTAGTAGCAAGGGAGAGAGAGAGAGAGAGAGAGAGAGAGAGAGAGAGAGAGAGATTAGGTTCACATGAAAGAAAATTATCAGAGAGAGAGAGAGAGAGAGAGAGAGAGAGAGAGAGAGAGAGAGAGAGAGAGAGAGAGAGAGAGAGGGAGAGAGATTAGGTTCACATGAAAGAAAATTAGAGGTTCATTTGAAAGTGCATGACTAATTTATTCATTTTGTACATTATGCATAGGAGAATGAGGTCAGAAGTAGTTTTCCCATTTATCAGAATTATTTTCTTTAGAAGGAATAAATGAAATGGGATTTAGAAAACAATATTAATCTATTTGTGCTTTAGCCTCATCATTACGTATATCATCATATGCTTCATTACAACAATAGTCAATATCTTCACTATAAATTAAATCATTTTCTATAGTTTTAACTAATGTGCAATTTTGTAAATTTGTCCAATCATTGTCATAATTGTAAGAAAATTTTAGAAATTAATATATGGGATGAGAAGGAGGAATTGCCTATGTGGCCATTTTATCAACAAAGAGAATTTTTAAAATTATTATGAAGCAAATAAATGCACAAAGAAAAATTTATACAAAAATTAGAATTTTGGAAATTAAATTTTTACACAAGAAATTACTAATTCTAAAATATTTTTTGACAAGGTAATTAATTTGAAAAAATTCCAAAATATTTTTCTAAAATTGGTGAGGAAAGGCTTGGTGTTTGATGACCTAGTTTTGAAATCTAGGGTTTTAAACTAGGGTTTTAGAATTTTTGAAAATTATGCAATAATTTTAAGTTATAAAAATAGTTTCAAATAGGATAAATGTCCAAAAGTAAATAAAACAATTAGAATTTTGAAAATTAAATTTTTGTAAAAGATGAGAAGGAAAACCCCTAAATATAGCATGGGTTTTAAGTTTGTTTGAAGTAACTAGGGTTCACCAAATGTTTTATTATTTTTGAGAATATAGTGTGTAGATCCTAAATAATAAGGTTCTGGAATATGGAAATAATCTTAATTAAATATATTAAAATATATGTTTATATCAATTTGATCAAATTAGTTTGCTTAAGGGAAAGGAACACTTATCTAAAATAAACAAGGTGATTCAGATGAGTCAAGGTCTGAGAACTCACACATATGATTGAGAAATAGTCTGGAACATGAAATATATTTAATTTTTTTATTAGATAGGAACACAAAAAATAGGACACTCTAGTGTCCAATGTTAGAGTCTTTTATTGGCACTATTGTCCTAGGGTAGAAAATGTTCTGGGTTCTATTTCTTTGCTCAATATGACCTTAAGTACCAAATTTTAGGTCCTAAGAGTCATTGGAGATCCTTGTAGGTCCATTTCAATATTTAGTAGATGTATTCATCTACACATATAGAAATAAAAAATAGATCAAAAATAAAAAGGGTGAAAAATAGGTTTAAGGGAAGAATGATCGCACAATATAAAACACTTATTGTCATGACTACTACCTACATTAACCCTCAATCTAGGGTCTCAGATCAAATGTAGTTCTCCCTTAGCAAATATGCATAATCAACATGCATGATTGATGCAAGAATAAATTTTGCCTAGGCCCTTCCTTGATCAAGCATACAAATCTGTGTGTGATGCCAAGAAGCTGAGCTATAGTATTGACTAATTTTATTATGTTTGATGTGAAAAAATAGTAAGTGCTACATATAAAATTTCTTATGTAGTGATTTATATAGGAGACTCTTTATTTTGAATTTGGAAGTTTTATTCACATTTGACTTGTTGGGTGAATATTTTGTCACTAGCTAACTGATGGGCAAAATAGGTGTTTTAACCACAGCATAAGGAGATTGATTAGCCAAAACGTGTAGGTTTACCACAAAAAAATTGGACAAATATCTCCTCTCATCAAGGGGAGGTTCCCTATAACTATAAGGTACTATATAATATATATATATATATATATATAAGATAAAAATAACACTCAAGGGTAGGACAACACCATCCATCTCTCTTTTTTTAGAGATAATGTTCACAAATCAAAGGAGAAATCTGGGATCATTAGTGAAGGTACTTCTCTTCTTTTAGAAATAATATTCAACCAATAGCCAGATTCTTTCCCAGATAGTAAAAGTAACAGGGCGTAGTAACACAACAGGATGAAGTGTAGCACAAAGTCTCCACTTCAATTGCCAAAGAGTGAAATATACAAAGGACAATGGGGGAAAAAAGTTGTCCCAAGATCCTTTACGTAAAAACATAAAAACAAACATGCTAAAGACAATTTTGGTAGCACAATGTCTCTCCATAGTCAGCTTCAGGACACCTTCCTGATTACTTCCACTAGTTCTGCTTGTTAAATTAAATGGACAAGAATGCTTCTAGGAAATAGACATAAGAACAATTTCCTAAATAACAAAAGCTATTCCAGCACAAATTATGAAAGGTCACTTGTTTTCTCATTCAAATAAAGAAATATGATTAACAATCTGAGCTCAAAGTCTCAAGAAATGCCTTTCAATTTAGGTAGAGTTTTGCTTTTATAACATAGAGATATCTTTAAAATAATAAGAGAGATTACAATATATAGCACTCCATGAAATAATTGGGCACTTTGTTTCATGGAAATGGCCCATGCTAAATTCAATGCCTTGAATGTATTTTCATGAAAGAGCCATGCTGGAATAGGTCATTAGCCTTAACTTTGGTGTGTTAATTCTTCTCAAATGTCTCCTCCAAAGTATGGGCTGCCAGTCCTCTTTCTGATATTTATACAGCTATCCACTTCACGTTTACTTGACCTAGAAAAATAGGCCATGCTATTAAGTGATCACGCTCTCTAATGTCCACCTGGTGAACTATTTCACCTACTAGAAATAACTCCTACATAGATATTTTTAGTCTTTCTCCATTGTTCCTTCTTTCCTTGTATTTTTTCTCTTCCTCATTATCTGAGCTCTCAGGCTATCTTCTCACTTTTAGATGGCTCTTTTGGCTCCTTCTTTAGCTAGTTGTTGAGTTTGTTTTTAGGTCCATGCCATATTTGAAAAATAATAGATATTTTATTACCCTAAATTTGACATTCATAGGGATGTCACTGGTCACTAGTCACTTGAACCACATTGAACCTCGAACCTTTGAACCATGAGAGTGCATTAGTTTAATGGTTCAACAGTTCAGGCCATCCTATCAACTCCTTGGTTCAATTGGTTGAACCATCTCTTTGAACTTGTCTCTGGAATCTTTTGCTTCCTTCACTTGAAGCTTCCTTTCAAATTTTGAAATTCCTTGAACCTTTGAACCTTTAAACTTTGAACCATTTTGGTTCAAGGTTCAACTATTCATTCTCTTTCTTTGAATATTTTGGTCCTTCAAACTTTATTGAACTCATTAAACCTTTGAACTTTAACCTCTTTTGGTTTAAGGATTAACGGTTCAATAGTTTAATCTTTCTTCTTTGATGTCTTCTTTTATTTAAGTCCTTTACAGCCATTTGAACTTCTCAAAGTAGTTGAACTTCTTTGAACTCATTAAACCTTTGAACCATTTTGAAGTGGGGTTCAATGGTTCATTTCATTTATTTGAAGCCTACCGATGGACCTTTTAGTTGAACCTCAATGTTGAACCAACCTTGAAATTGCCTTAGTGTTTGGAAATTGTTCCTTTATGAGAGCCTACCTATTAAAGTTGTTGAACTCATTGAAACTGCAAGTCCCTTGACTAAAAATTATCGAATAATTAAATAACTTGAGCACTCAGAACATTTTTTGAGAAGGGAAGAGATAATTTTGGCCTACAAGACCAAAATAGTTGATATGTTGTCCCCAAAAACAAGTGACAGATTTTGGGAACAATAGCTGGCTCCAGTTAGGGAACTTCCATCGATTGTAAAAATAATCGAAGGGAGTAGAATCTATAATCTCCAGTGCCTTTAAGTATGCCATTGGGATACAAAGTCATGCTACCCAAAAAGAAAGGTGCCAAAAATAAATGAAAATGAAAAGCACCAAATATAACTAAAGACTAAACAAATATACAAATGTACTACTGGACTTATCTGATGCTTCAAGAATTGAAGTGCTTCAGATGCTGCCCACTATGAGATAGTGAAAATGGTGTTATATCTTGATATATCAGCAAGAAACCATTTTCTCCCTAGAAGCAATGATTTGCGAATGGACCTCTCCACCAAGAATCAATTTTTTTGTGCATTCCTTTTGGTTATCTTCTCTTGCCCCATAACAAGACTTGATTTTAGTCTAAAAATCATGGATCCTTATTCTCTTGTAGAAGAGTTTATTTTCCTAATTTTGACATGTAGTAGCATGGTCCATTGCCATAATTCATTGCTCTTTTGGTTTAGTCTAACACATGATTTGATTGTCCCCATCAGATATCTACCAATGATTGGCATTGTCAGGCACACTTGGTCAAAAGACCAACTTAATAATGTACTTATTCTCTTCAAAGTATTTATGAGGAACCAAGAGGGTCATAGAGACAACCAATGAATCTACATGACTATGAAGCTCTTTTGGAACTACAGATATATTGAAAGCATCAAAACTTTCAATACAGTCCCATACCATATTATAGTAATGGCATAATATTTTATTCTTGGTTTGACACAGGTTCCTCACTTGACAAACCATCAGTTTAGCATCTCCTTTGGCATGAAGGAGTTTGACACCTTTGTCTTGAGCAACCTTCAACTTGAGTAATAGAGATTCATGCTCAGTAGAATTGTTGGTATTGCTAAACTACAACTTGTATGAAGAAGGAAAAATATCTCCTTATGGAGATATTAAAACAATCTTGGCTCTAGAACTGGTAGAAGAATAGCTGCCATCAAATTATAGAATCCAAACATTATAAAAAACTAATCTTTTTTTAGATTCCTCTGGGTCAAGGAGGGAGGATTCTTTTACATCTAAACTTTGCTCTACCAATTTTCCTATTTTCTTATCTAAACTTTTTGTATTTTCACCTATAGTACTTTCATCTACTAAAACATGAACATCCTCTGTGGTCAATAAGTAATTACCCACCCCTGCAGAACAAAACAAAATTTGAGCTTTGGGGGCTGTCATTTGGGTGACAATGTGCTTCATCTCCTTTTTAGGGAGAAACCTCTATGTGATGCCTTTGACAGGGATCCTTACCTTAGATAGGTCCATACTTATCTCACCACCAACATTTTTGTATAAATTTCACCCAAGAAAGATTTCATATGAGGCTAGGACATCGGCCACCAAGACTGCCATCTTAATTCTTTTTCTTGGAAAGGCCACAAATGCAAACTGGGCATCTTTGATTTGTCCCAGCAAAGGCACTTATTTGTTTTCCATAGAGAAACATCTCCCAAAGGTCTTGGTTAGTGTGAGTCTAAGAGATTCTACCACTTTGGTGGGCATGACATTGTCAGATGTGCTTGATTCTATTATGCAATTATTCAGCTAGTCTCCATTTATTAGTAGAGAAACATAAAATGGTTCTATATTTCTAGGGGTAGCTAGAGGAGTAATTACAAGGTTATTCCAAGTGGATGTGTTCTTGGGGGGAGTAGGAGTTACTTTCATAATTTCTTGTCCTATAGGGATGGCTTTATCCTTCACACATTCCACTAATCTATCCAACTAGTCAGGATTGGATTGCAAGATTTCAAACTCAGTCATTTGAATTTTGGTCTTCTTGACATGGTTGATTATATAAAATGAGTGGAAATAATTGGTAATAGAGGAAGGAAGTTCATCCTTCTAGTTTTTTGGGGGTGTGGTACTGGTCTGATAATTTGAAGCAAAAGGTGCAATAACATTTAGGGTACTTAATTTTTTAGTGATTATCAGGTCCTTTTATTGAAAAGGTAGATTGGTTCCTCACTTAAAAATTGAAATTGATAGTTGATCTCACTCCTCTATTTTTTCCTTGTCAGCTTATTGGGTTGACTAGTTCTAGAACCAGGTGAATACAATGTATGATCCATCAAACACTTCACCTTTACTTCTAGGTTCATCCTGGTAATTCAGGAAACCAATGTTAGATTCACTAGCTGATTCATCTTTTTATTCTATAAAGAGATTAGTACCATCTTCCAGGTTCAACTTAGGTTGGAAAGAAAAATTTGATTCAATTTCAAGGTATCCAATTACTGAGTGGTTGGAGCTACCTTAATGGCAAGTTTCCCCTATGAGGGAGGAAGATGATTTGGCTACCCTTGATTCTTGGTAGCATTGCCTTGGTATGAGTGATTAGGGAATGTCTTCCTTGGTATATCTCAGTATGAAGGAGGAGCAGAAATCCCTTGTGCCATTTTCTTTTTGAGAGCTAACAACTCATTTTCTAGCTTTTGCACCATTGGATCAGTGATGCTTATAGATGGATATTCAGAGGATGAAGAAGATTTACCTCTGTTATGATCTCTCCTTATCTTCCCCACCAAGATGAGATCATCTTCCACATCAATGGACAAATCTTGAACTGTAGCAAGGTTTATGTGCCCAGCCCATCTCAATAAGAAACTCACTTTAGGAAGCTGAGAGTTGATGAAGAAACATTTGAGATTCTTCACTGTTGGCTGAGCAATTGTAGGAATCTTATTCCTCAACTTTTTAAATTTAGCAATGAAGTCCCTCATAGGTTCATAAGGCTCTTTCTTCATTTGTGTGAGTTGGGCTAGTAGGGCATGTGCATCTTCTATAGGCTTGAACTTGGCTTCAAATTTGGCTTTGAGGGTGTTCCAATCACTCACAGTCTAGGCCTACAGATGATAGAACTAGTCTATAGTAGTACCTTGTAAAGTTTCTACAAATAACCTAACTGCTATATCTTCGTATTCCACACCTATCATGCCACATTTTATGATGAAGGCTGCAATATGTTCATTAAGATGATATCTCCCATCACCAAATAATTTGGGGAAATTATTCCTTAAACTATGTGGTAACTCATGTGGAGGTGGAGTAAGATTGAGTGGACCAAAAGAGTTACCCTACGGGCATTGAACTGCCATTGTATGACTATGGAAAGGGGGGATAACAAATCTTAGTGGGGTATGTATGGGAAAAGCTCTACTAGTAGAGGAAAAATAAGCTATGCCTTGTGTTGGTGACCTAGTGTTGGTAGGAGGAAGACTCCTAGTTCATTGAAGGTGAGGTTGTGGAAGAAATAAATCAAAATTGCTCTACTGCACCATCTCAAAAATAGTGTCAACAACACCTTGAGCTTTATAACTTCTTGTATAGCATGGAGCTACCATATTTTCAAGTAAAAATGGAAAAGAACTGGCACTAATTCAACTTAGAGCTTGAGGCTCTAGACTGCTCATTCTTCCCTAATTGGTGTGGAGCTGCCAGATAATTGACTTTTGAAATGAATCACTCAATCTCTAGCATCTCTAGTTTCACAGCTTAGAGTATATAACGGAAATGGATAAGGATATAATGATAATGGGTAAGACACAAGTGATGCTTAACTCTAAAGCTTGAGGCTTCAAATTATGCAAAATTGTTGTGTCCCTAGCAGAGTCACCAAAAACTATTAGGTGAATACTTTATCACCAGCTAATTGATGGTAAAAATATGTGTTTCAACCATAGCATAAGGAGATTGATTAGCCAAAATGTGCAAGTTTACCACATCAAAATGGGCCAAATCTCTCCTCTCATCAAGAGGAGGTTCCTTATAACTATAAGGTACTATACACTATATATATAAGCTAAAAATAACACTCAAGGGTAGGACAACACCATCCATCTCTATTTTCTTAGAGATGATGTTCATAAATCAAAGGAGAAATCTAGGATGATTGGTGAAGATACTTCTCTTCTTTCAAAAGTAATATTCTGCCAATAGCCAGATTCCTTCCTGGATAGTAAAAGTAACAAGGTGTACTAACACAATAGGATGAAGTGTAGCACAAAGTCTCCACCTCAACTACCAAAGAGTGAAATATACGAAGGACAATGGGGGCACAAATTCATCCCAAGATACTTTACATAGAAATAGAAAAACAAACATGCTAAAGACAATTGTGGTAGCACAAAGTCTCTCCACAGTTAGCTTTAGGACACCTTCTTGATTACTTCCACTAATTTTACTTGTTAAATTAAATGGACAAGAATGATTCTAGGAAACAAACATAAGAACAATTTCCTAAATAACACAAGTTATTCTAGCACAAAGTCTGAAAGTCCACTTGTTTTCTCATTTAAATAAAGAAATATGATTAACAATCTGAGCTCAAAGTCTCAGGAAATGCCTTTCAATTTGGGTAGAGTTTTGATTCTATAACAAAGAGATCTCTTTAAAATAATAAGAGAGACTAAAATATATAGCACTCCAAGAAATATTTGGGTGGTTTGTTTCATGGAAATGGCCCATGTTGCATTCAATGCCTTGAATGTATTTCTGTGAAAGAGCCATGCTAGAATAGGTTATCGACCTTAACTTTGGTATGTTAATTCTTCTCAAATGTCTCCTCAAAAGTGTGGGTCACCTAGTCCTCTTCCTAATGTTTTTACAGCTATCCACTTCACCTTTACTCGATCTAGAAAAATAGGCTGTGCTATTGAGTGCTTGCACTCTTTGATGTCCACCTGGTGGATTGCTTCACCTACTAGAAATAACTCGTATGCAAATATTTTTGGTCTTTTTACATTATTCCCTCTTTCCTTATTATATTTTGTATTTTCCTCATGATCTGAGCTCTTAGGATATCTTCTCACTTTTAGCTGGCTCTTTTGTGTCCTTCTTTGGCTGGTCACTGAGATTATTTTTAGGTCAATGCCATATTTGAAAAACAACAGCTATTTTATTACCCTAAATTTGACATCTGTGGGGATGTCATTGGTCACTAGTCGCTTGAACCACATTGAACCTCAAACCTTTAAACCATGAGAGTGCATTAGTTTAATGGTTTAATGGTTTAGGTCATCCTATTGGCTCCTTGGTTCAATTGGCTCCTTGGTTAAATTGGTTGAACCATCTCTTCAAATTTTTCTCTGAAATCTTCTACTTCCTTCCTTCGCTTGAAGCTTCCTTTCAAATTTTGAAATTCCTTGAACCTTTGAACTTTGAACCATTTTGGTTGAAAGTTCAATAGTTCATTCTCTTTCTTTAAATCTTTTTGTCCTTCAAACTTTATTGAACTCATTAAACCTTTGACCTTTGAACTCTTTTGGTTTAAGGTTCAATGGTTCAATCTTTCTTGTTCTAAGTCTTCTTTCGTTTAAGTCCTTTAAAGCTATTTAAAATTTTCAAAGTGTTTAAACTTCTTTGAACTCATTGAACCTTTGAACCATTTTGAAGTGGGTTTCAATGGTTCAATGGTTCAATGGTGCATTCCATTTGCTTGAAGCCTGTTGATGGACCTTTTGGTTAAACCTCAATGTTGAACCAACCTTGAAATTACCTAAGTGTTTGGAAGTTTTTCCTTTATGAGAGGTCGCCTATTTAAGTTGTTGAACCTATTGAACCTGTGAGTCGCTTGATTGAAAATGCTTGAATAATTCAAGAACTTGAATGCTTAGAACATTTTTTGAGAAGGGAAGAGAGAATTTTGTCTTGCAAGACCAAAATAGTTGATATGTTGTCCCCAAAAACAAGTGACATATTTTGGGAACAACATGGCTAACATTGGGAAACTTAGGAACAAATCAAATAAAGGGGTCAGACTCATCTAGAAGAATAAAGTGATCATTAAAACCAAATTTACACTTTGAAAACAACACTAGAAATTAGACACCCTGGGTTTTAATACTGTAGAGGGTGTGGGACCTCGAGGGATGGATATTGGCCTGAAAGAGCTACTTGGATCTATAAGGGTTAAGTCAAAAAAGCTATAGATGACTAGGGATAAGTAAAGAGGTATCTAAGGAATGGATTAAGACCAAGATAAGTAAAACAAAGGGACATGGCTAGATGTGAATAAAAGCTCATATTATTTAGTTAGAGTCTCATGTGAAAGGATTGTGAAAAGACATGATATATGTGGTTTCTTCACCAATTTAGGGTGTATAGATTTACATTATAAATTTATGAAGCTAGGATATGCCTAATAAAAGTATAATATATGACCTCATCTTACTCTCTCTTTCTATTAAGTTTGATTTGCATTTTGTAACTTTTATTTTGATATGAGATGAGTTAGGATGTGATTATCCATCTTTTGTTGATTGTGATTATAACATTTTAAAAGACCTATAATTCCTAACAAGTGTGTTGGAAAATTCTAGTTTTGCAATAAAATAGGTCATCATCAGGCTAAAGAATAAATATGAAGTGGATTGCATGTTTTTGGAAGCATTGGACTCAATTCAAATTAGTTTCAAAACCTACAGAATTTGTTCTAGAATCATCACAATTAGTTTCAAAACCTACAAAATCTATTATGGAACCATCACAGTTACTTCTGAAAATCCACCATACTATTTCAAGTCATCACATTTTTGGACATAGCTTTATAACTCTATATTTATCTCCAGTACTCTTATAGATAAGCTCTAGAACTTTTGTAGCTAGATATGGAACTAATGAGGATCTATTCGAAATGACTGGTGATCTATTGGATCAATGATCCCATTAAATCAAAAATAGATTCCTAATTTTTTGAACTTGTAGAATCAAGACATTTATCACATAGCTAGACATCCAGCCACATCTTGATTCAGTATCTATTCTAGGTACAATTCAATTTCATCATATCTATGAAATAGTTACAGCCATCAAAGCATTTATATATACAAACCTAAGAATTTGGGAAAGGAGATAGATATATAGAATAGAGAATATAGAGAGAAAAGGATAGATCATTACATATGTAATACATAACATTTTATTAATAAAATAGCCATTTCTATTTTGAAATCAAATTAAATTTTTCAAATCCTATTCTAGGCAGAACAAGGGCCCACTCCTCCAAAGAACCAGGATCTTCATTTTTTCAGTATTTATATTTTTATTCACAAAAGTAAATAGGTATTTCTGTTAAATTTATAAATGTTTCCAATTCCTTAAAGTTAAGATTTGTTGTAAATTTGTTCTTACAGGTGTTTTAGATTAAATTTTCATTTTTGCAATGTGTGTTTGTTTCCAGTAATCAATTTCATTTCTGCAATGTGTGTTTATTTCCAATAACCAATTTCATTTTTTCAATGTGTGTTTCCAGTAATCAATTTCATTTCTACAATGTGTGTTTATTTCCAATAATCTATTTCCTTTATGAAAATTGTGTTTATTTCTAGTAGGTTTGCATAGTTTGATTCCAATAAGGTTTTAACCAAGAAATCCTTAAGACATTAAAAACCCCCCAAAACAACAAAAATACAAATACCTCCATTCAATTACTAAATCGCTATGATTCCTCTTATTACATATAGCTTTAGACACATCCCTTCTTAAATATGACATCAACAAAAAGCTAATTAAATGAAGGGGATGATGACACCCATCATTTTTGGAACCGTTACAAGGGAACACTAGTTGGAATTTTCTAATTAGGTGTCAATAAGAGCAACAATCATTCATTTAGTAATTAAATAAATTTTCCTTAATTTATGAGTAGAACACAAGATTCCAAGTGTATATTTCTCCCCAAAATATCTGAACAAGAAATTCCATCATCCTCTAGTTTAAGAATGGACGTTGAGAAAGAATTGGAGGCACCATTATCACCTACAAGACAAGAAGCCAAATTGCCATCTTTGGAATTTTTGGATCAGTCACCATAACCAAGTAAAACCTTAGGGATGAGGATTATTTCTCAAGATCTATTGAGGGAAAGTTTTAATTCTCAATTGAGTAGTCAACCCCCTACTCCTGACTTTTCACCATCCCCAAAATAGACCACATACCACATTGATTGGGAGAAGGAATTATAAAAAACTAGAGAGATGGAATGAGAAGTTGGAAGAGAACATGAGAGAACCTTTACCTATCCCATTCATATCAAGGATGATTAAACCACTGTGAAAAACATTTCACCTACACACTTTCCCACATTTAGAGGAATGTCATCTCAGGATCCTAACCAATTTTTGTTTGAGTTTAAATTACTATGTCAAACTTATGATTACAAGACATATACTCAAAAATTGAAGTTGTTTCCATCTACCCTAAAGGATGCAACAATGAGGTGGTTTATGGGATTAACATCTAATTCTATTACCAATTGGGAGAAAATGGAAACTATCTTCCTAGACAAATATCAAGATTATTGTAGAGGAAAAAATCAAAAGGAAGAATTTTTCAAAACCAAACAGGAAGAAGATGAAAATATGGAAGATTATTTGGACAGATTCCTCTTTATGAGTAAAAGATATGGATTTGTAATTCAAGAAGATTTAAATAAAACCATTTTTCTCAAAGTTCTGAATGATGAATCTAGGGAAACCCTTGATTTAATGGGTGAAGGAAACATTTCTCAATTAAGAATGGATGAAATCATATAAATTTGTAGAAACTATTCAAGAACAAGGGGTGGACCTAGAAAAGGGAAAATGGTTAAAAATTTGAATCTAGATATGAACAAATTGATGGATGAATTGGAAAACTTTAAAATAGACATATTATTTCAATTAACCTCCCCATGGATGGATTTCAAGCTAAAGTAAATGCCCAACTTGAACCATTAGCCATGTATTGTCCTAGATTTAGGAAGAAGCATGCAATAAGGGAATGTCTTTTTGATAAAATGGAAGTATGTCTTGTCTGTGAATCTAAAGAACATGATACTTACACTTTTTCTCTTCTTATACTCATAAAAAATCATCTCAAACAAACCAATACGTCATCCACCATAGAAGAATTAAATTTTGTTCAGAGACAACCTAAGGATAGTTTATGCCAAGACCAGCTCCTAATCACTACATGATGCCATGGGTAGCTCAAATAGTACCACAAAGTTGGGGACAACCACCTTGGGCCCCTCAACCCACATGGCATCCTTAGGATTGGGAAATTCAATCTTGGTATACTCAAGGACATCAGCAACCTTGGGTTGGTTAAGGAAATACTTATGCTTGGGCATAACCTAGATGGAGCCCTAGCAATTATGTGCAAGGAAAAACATATCCAAATTAGAAATAACAAGCCATAATTAGACATCTTGCACAAAATCCATAGATCAAAAACATATTCCAAACCCAAATGCCAGTACAAACAATAGAAAACCTAAGAAAGAAACAAACAACTCCTGTATATGAAACACAACCAAAAAAATTAGTTGATTTAAATATAATGGATTGTTTAAACATTCAAACTAGATCTAGAAAAATAGTTAGCAGTCCACCTGTTATAATCACTAAGATGATAGAAGAAGCTAAAACCCCTAGCATAATTACACCTAAGGAAGATGACAAAGAAAAAAATATGAAACCAGAAAGAAATTCTACTGAGATTCCATTTCTAGAAAGACTTAAAGAGACCATAGAACTTAAGGAATTTGAATTAGTGCAGGAACTAAGAATATTGAATATTGAAATACCATTATTACAAAAAATTAAGGATATTCCAGAGTTGAACAAGTTAATCAAATTGTTATGTTTTAAAAAACCTGGAAGAAAGAAGCAGTACCCCATTACTATTCAGGTAGATAGTAAACTTGTTGATTTATTAGCAAGAAAACTCCTACTACCTAAATATGGAGATCCTAAAAGCCCTGTTATTTTTGTTTCTATAGGGAATAAGGATATACATAATGTTTTGATTGATTTGGGTATATCTATCAATGTAATGATAGTGGACACTTTGAAAACATTACCATTAATAGCCATACAACCTACTAATACCATATTGTAGATGGCAGATCAATCTCTAGCAAAACCAGAAGGAGTTATTGAAGATGTGACAGTAATGGTGGAATCATGGGAATATCTAGTTGACTTTCTTATATTACAGCCAAAAGGTAAAACACTTGGTTATCCCATTATTTATGGGAGACCATGTTTAGCTACAATTGCTACCTTAATTGATTACAGGTTAGGTGATATGACTATTTCAAATGGTAAGAATTCTAAGAAAATTTCATTATATCTACTACATGACCTTTTATTGATAATCAAGTGAAATTATGGGTTGATAATCTTGATATTAATAAGAAAAATCTATCTTCTTTGGCTATGATAAAATTGTAGGATCATATACAAGAAATAGATTATATGGTTAATCCTTTATTAAATGAACATCAATCATCATTGGAGCAGTCAGGATTAGTTCTGGAACCATCACAGTTAGTTTTGGAACCATTACATTTAGTTCCAAAACCATCACAGTTAGTTCCAGAACCACACTAATTCTCTGCAAGTAAAGATAACTTTGCTCCAGAGGAACGTGATTTCTCTTGGGGAGAGGAATGATCTATAGCATTAGCTTTACAAATATCAAGAGATGGTGAAGAATTTTTAGAAAATAGCAGTAATGAGGAGTTTGATCTACAACAAGATAAGTATCATAACTCTTCGTATTGTCCTTTGTCTAGCATTCTACCTCTAGGAACTTTTGGAGGTGTTGCTACATGTCATATATTTTTACCACATGCTTATCCACTAAACACCTTAATAGAACCCTTTCAACAAATTAGTTCATCATATCTTGGAAGCAAACATGTTGAGATGCAACTAGGAAAAAATTTGAATATTAATATCTACTTAAAGAATGATGAAGAAGCCAAACTATTTAATGTTCTGAAGGATCATACTAAAGCATTTTCTTAGGACTATAGAGATGTGAAGGGAATTCATCCAAGTATCTACAGTCATCACATTTATACTGAAAATATTAGACCAGTTAGGTAACCTCAGAGAAGGATTAATCCAGCCTTAAGGGATATAGTCAAACAAGAAATTGAAAAACTATTACATGTAGGTTTTATCTACCCTACTCAGATAGCCAGTGGGTGTCTCCTCTTGTAATTTTCCCTAAAAATAAAAAAAATGGAGAATTTATGTTGACTATAGGGAACTAAACAAAGCCACCCTAAGAGATTATTTTCCCTTACCATTCATAGATCATGTCTTAGATAACCTTTTAGGTAAACAATACTTTTCCTTCTTGGATGGATTTAGTGGATACAATCAAATCAGAATTATTGCTGAGGATCAAGACAAAACTACATTTACTTGTCCATGGGGTACCTTTACTTACAAGGTATTTCCATTTGGACTATGTAATGCTCTAGCAACCATTTAAAGAGTTGTATTAGCAATTTTTGTAGACCTAATAATGACTGTGTGGAGGTATACATGGATGAATTTACTGTATATGGAGATACATTTGATGATGCCTTAAAAAATTTTGATAGAGTATTAAAAAGATGTGAACAACATCACTTGTCTCTTAGTCATGAGAAATGTTTGATGATGGTTGATGAAAGGATCATATTAGGGCACCATATTTCAAAAAGAGGAATTCAGGTTGACTAAAACAAAATCAAGATTATTTTAGACTTGCCTATTCTACAAACTCCCATAGATATCAAATCATTCTTAGGACATGTTGGATACTATAGGAATTTTATCAAGGATTTTAGTAAAATTGTTGCCCCCATGTTCAAATTGCTTACCAAGGACTGTGAATTTCTTTGGGATGAATAGTGTCAACATGCTTTTGAATAAATTAAAGAGAAATTAGTAACTGACCCAATATTGCAAGGACCTAATTGGGAGAAACCTTTTCACATCTAAACTAATGCCTCAAATACCTCAATTGGTGCAATTTTGGGATAGAGAGATGAAGAAGGAAGAATGTATGTTATTTACTATCTCAGTAAAGATCTTACTCCCACTGAAAGAAATTACACTACCACTAAAAAAGAATTTTTGGTTGTGATCTATGCAATCAATAAAATTAGACATTACATTACAGGGTACAAGATATTTGTACATACAAATTAATTAGTAATTAAATATTTAATGAAAAAACTCATGGTTGGAAGTAGAATAATTAGATGGTCATTAATTCTACAAGAATTTGATATTACCATTGTGGACAATCTAGGCAAATCTAATGTGGTGGCTGATTTCTTATCAAGATTGAACAGTACAGGGGAGTAGGATCCGGTCAAGGATAACTTTATAGATGAATAATTATTTTCTATTTCAACTAACACACCATGGTTTTCTGACATGGCAAATTATCTTACAACAGGGAAGTTTCCTCCTTTCACTAAAAATTAAATAAATAATTAATCAAAACTAGTGCATAGTTCAAGTGGTTAAATGGAATGCTATTTAAATGTGGTCCTAATTTGGTTTTACATAGGTGTGTAAGAGAAGATGAAATTTTTGACATCCCCCAGGCATGTCATGATGAACCAAGTGGAGGATACTATTTAGTGAAAAGAATAGCTCACAAGATACTTGGCACTGGTTACTATTGGCCATCTCTGTACAAAGATGTGAAGAGATATATCAGGCAGTGTCATCCTTGTCAAAGGATGGGACAACCAACCATTACCAATGAAATGACTTTGCAAAAACAAGTTGCGATTGAACCATTTGAGATATGGGGATTAGATTTTGTTGGACCTTTTAATCCTCTTTCATAAGGAAAAGAACACATTCTTGTGTGCATTGATTATGTAACAAAATGGGTAGAAGTGCAGGCTTTAGCAAATGCCACTAAAGAAGTAGTTACTAATTTCCTTTGGCACATAATTATGGTAAATTTTGGAGCACCAAGAAGCTTAGTTTCAGACCAGGGACCACAATTTATGTCTAATATAATCTAGGCTTTCACAATGTATTATCACGTCAATCATAGGAAGTCATCTCCCTATCACCTGCAAGCAAATGGATAAGTTGAAGTAACAAATATAGAATTAGAAAACATCCTCACTAAAAAAATTGAAGATGAAAGAATAGATTGGCTAAAAAGACTACCTAAAGTTATCTGGGCTTACAATAAAACTTGGAAAACCATAACAGGGTTTTCACCATATGAGTTAGTCTATGGGGAAAAGCCCTTGTTGCCTATTGAGTTTGAAATACAGACATTGAGGATAGTAGATAAGGTGGGAATTGAATTAGATGTAGCTCAAAAGGAGTGAATCCTTCAACTCAGTGAATTAGATGAATTTATAATGGAAGCACTTCACCAAATAGAGATAATCCAAGGTCAAAGGATGCAATGGCATGATTCACATATCAAGGAAAGACAATTCAAAGTAGGAGACTGGGCATTGTTGTTTGATCCTAAGTACCAACAATTCAAAGGTAAATTAAGAACCAGATGTTTGGGACCTTATCAAATCAAGCAGATATTTGAAAATGGTTCTACCTAGTTACTCCCCATTGATGATAGAAGAAGAATACTCTTGGTCAATGGACATAGGCTAAAACTTTATAGGAAGCCTCCAACCAAGGATGAATTCTTGAAGCAGATTGAAGAAAACAAAGAATTTGATGATATGGAAGAACCTAGTTCTTCCAAAATGATCAAATAATCAAATGAAAAGATCTAAAATAAAGGGAAGAGACTAAAAACTAGTAAACGACGTTCTCTTTCCAAACAAATAAATAAATAAATAAACATTAATAATAATAATAATAATAATAATAATAATAATAATAATAATAATAATAATAAAAAATCAAATATCAATTGAAAATCATTAATGACGATTGATCTTCTCAAATAAATGGCTAATTCAAATAAAACTTTTTTTGAATTCTACTTATTTTATAATCATTTTTCAGGGATGATGCATTAGCATGATGGAGGGATTACATCATCAAGGATGGTAATTATGTTTTTAACTTGTTAAATGTTTAATGAAATTTTGCATGTGTGATTAAACTTGATTTAGGAAGATTAGTATGATGAGTCATCTATTATACATCATGGTTAAATGTGTAAAATCATGAGAAGGATATTGATGATGGAATGAGTTGGCAGATAACCATAAAAGAAACATTCTTAAGATTGAAGCAACCAAATCGTCTAGTTGCACAGTTGAGTATATTAGTTTTGTAGCTGAAATTGATAAGTTCCACAGTTGAGTATAGTAATTCCACAACCAAATTCACCAAATAAGCAACTGGATCCACTAGTTTCATAGTCAAAATAATCAGTTCTAGTGAGATGAGAAGCAATTTTTAGCTAACCTGTGAAAGATTCAAAGAAGACCGAATCATGAGAATAAAAAAGAAGTCAAAACCAAACAATGATATCTAACTCCTTGCAGATGAAGAAGTAGAAAATATCTTTCAATAGGCAGGATGGCTGGAGTTTCTGAAGAAATTTCCCAAATATAATGATGAACTAGTAAGAGAATTTATTATCAATTTAGAGCAAACAAGGACAAAGATTAGGAAGGTTTTCATTCCTTTTTCTATGAATATCATAAGTGAAATGTCTAGAATATTGATAATGCATGTCCCAAACCCTGTCAAAGGGACATTGAAAGACCTGGCTAAAACCCTATTGAAAGAAGGGGAAGTTGAACCCTAATATATTTATAATATAAATAAAATCATCAAAGGAGTTAAGATGGCCATCTTTCCCAAACCCTTTGATAGAGTAGCATTCTAGATATTCAAATATTTAACCTATGATGGACAATTTGGGATAGTAGGAAAAGAAGTCCTAAAAACCCTTATACACCTCAGATATGGAGCTAAAAAACTAGAATATATAGTAAACCTTCTAGGGTTTCTTTTTGACTCCATCCATACCATAGCCCAGAGGTATTATTGGGGTGTAGGAACAATTAGACATCATGGGTTAGTGCATTTAGTATGCCAACACCATTTCCTTTCCAAGAAAAATGGGGAAAAAATGTGGGACAATTCTTAGCAAATTTGAACAAAACCTTGGTATTCCTAGAAGAACAATAGCAACTCCTCCTGATCTTTCAATTCATTTAAAAACTACTACCATTGCTGAAGAAAAGAAAAGATTAGGGGAAGTGGAAATACCAACAAGAAGAAAATCTGGAATAAAATTTAAAATTACAGACCCTACTATACTTTCTCAAGCCATTTCTTCTTCTATTGAGGCTATAGAAGAATTGGTACCTATCTCTGATAATGACAGTTAACCTAGGCTTGAGAAAAAGGCAAAAACTAGAAGAAGTTCTAAGAAGAGACCTATGTCTACACATTTTGAGGCTCCTCAAGAAAGAAAACGTCATAAAAAGTATAAAGAAAGTTTAGAGGAGCTGGAAGAACAAGAAAGGATAGAAACTAAATCTCTTGATATTTTGGGTAGCATGGCCATGACTCCTCCTGAACCAAGACAAGTAGAAAAGGAAAAAGAAGATGAAAGATTTGAGGAGCCAATTTTCCAACAAATGAGTGAGACTACAACACCATCACATGCAAAAGATGAACAAGCATCTTGGAGAAGGAAAGGGATATCCCCTATGGTGGAAGAGGAGTGCTTAATTCCCTAAGAACTTTCAGAAAAAGAAAAAAATTGGTAGATTAAATAGGCTCTATTTTTGTCTAGAGTAGAACTCATTATCAAGGAAAAGGATGAGGAATTGAACTTCCTCAAACTCAAGTTAGAACAAAAGGAAATGTTCCTTATATAATTAATAAATCATTTCCTAGCTAAGAATGAGGAATTAGTAGAAACTAAAAAGCAACTAATGGAGAATGATGAAAAATGTACAAGACAGACCTCTGTGTCAACAGTCTCTGCACAAACTGAATTGACTTATTTGCCACTCAAGCAGTTATGGGATGACACATGTAGAGAACCCAGTGAAATCAAATAATCTAATACAAACTTGAAAGGCAAATTGGTGGAAGAAGAGAAAGCAAGGAAGGAATGGGAAGACAAATTTTACAAGGAGGAAAATGACTAGTATAAATGTCTTGTGAAAATACAAATAGTTTGTATGATGAGTGAGAAGTTGCTTGCATGTAGAAGACCTCCTATTTATAGCATGTTTTTAGAGGAACAATTCATTTGTTGGTTGTTGGTAAGGATATCATGTGGCCTTCCACGTAAAATAAAAGATGAAGCTAATTTCTTGGCCACCTACTCCTTAGCTAATACAGAACAAAAAAACCTTCTTTGTGAATTTTACCTCTACAATTTTATGATAGAAATATATACAAGTTTTATGATCAATTTATATGTAGGAGAAAGCTAGCTTAATGTATTTGTCTCTGTTCTTCAAAATCAAATTGCATGGAAAGAAAGGGAGTCACAGTATTGGTCAAAGGCTAGTTCATCTGGTCTTTGTATGAGAATTCATTATGGTAATCCATCCACCTTTGCTACATATTTACAATCCCATGCATTTAATGATAAATTCAAGGGACTTTATCTTTTTAGTTTACAACAAAGCATGGATGTCTTCACCTCCTATGAAAGGGAAAATTTTGATAATATATATGATGCATGTTTAAAAAGATGGGAATTTCTCCCAGTGGCATTGAAAAGAAGGGAAGTAATATCCCCTTCAAATTTGATCTAGAGTTTATAAAGGGCAATATTTTTATGACAATAATTCTCTAGATCAATGAAACTCCCCTGAGCATATGGACAGGAATGCAAATAAGGCCACCTCTACTTCTCACCCCCATATCTCCTTGGAAAATAGAGAACCTTAACATCCCACTCAATTTGAGGAATGGAAAAGAAAAGTAGAAGTAGGAGCAGGGTATAGTACTTTTGAGTCAAAGCATTGGGATATTTAGTTTCAGCAATTTGATCTAAGAAATCTAATGGAATGCAGGATATACAATCCCAAATTTGAAGAATGAAGTTTGTAAAGGTAATTATAAACAAGTATGGGGGAAGTGATGAGTCTATGATATGCCCAATAAAATTATAATAAATGACCTCATCTTACTCTTTGTTTCTATTAAGTTTGATTGCATTTTGTAACTTTTATTTTGATCTGAGATGAGTTAGGATGTGATTATCCATCTTTCTTTGATTGTGATTCTAACATTTTAAAAGACCTATAATTCCTAACAAGTGTGTTGGAAAATTCAAGTTTTGTAATAAAATAGGTCATCATGAGGCTAAAGAACAAATATGAAGTGGATTGCATGTTTTTGGAAGCATTGGACTCAGTTTAGATTAGTTCTAGAACCTACAGAATCTATTCTAGAATCATCATAGTTAGTTTTAAAACTTGAAAAATCTATTCTGGAACCATCACAGTTAGTTCCAAAACTCCACCATACTATTTCAATTCATCGCATATTTGGACTTAGCTCTAAAACTCTATATTTAGCTCCGATACTCTTATAGATAAGCTTTGGAACTTTTGTGGTTAGATATAGAACTGATGAGGATGTATTCAAAATTATTAGTTATATGTCAGATCAATGATCCCATTAAATTAGGAATAGATTCCTAATTTTCCAAATTTGTAGAATCAAGACATTTATGGCATAGTTGGACATCCAGCCACATCTTGATTTAGTATTTATTCTGGGTATGATTTAGTTCCATCGTATCTATGAAATAGTTATAGAAACCAAAGCATCTATATATACAGACCTAGGAATTTAGTAAAGGAGATAGATATATAAAATATAGAATATAGAGAGAAAAGGATAGATTAGTACATTTGTAATACATAACATTTTATCAATGAAATAGCCATTTCTATTTTAAAAGAAAATTGAATTGTTCAAATCCTATTCTAGGTGGAGCAAGGGCCCACTCCTCCAAAGAACCAGGATCTTCATTTTTTTGGTATTTATATTTCTATCCACAAAAGTAAATAGGTATTTCTGTTAAATTTTTAAATGTTTCCAATTCCTTAAAGTTAAGATTTGTTGTAAATTTGTTCCTGCAGACATTTTAGATTAAATTTTCATTTCTGCAATGTGTGTTTGTTTCCAGCAATCAATTTCATTTCTACAACATGTGTTTGTTTCCAACAATCAATTTCATTTCTGCAATGTGTGTTTGTTTTCAGCAATCAATTTCATTTGTGTAATGGTGTGTTTATTTCTAGTAATCTATTTCATTTCTACAAAGTGTGTTTATTTCCAGCAGGTTTGCATAGTATTATTCCAATAAGGTTTTAACCAAGAAATCCTTAAGACATTAAAAACCCCATAAAACAACAAAAATACAAATACCTCCATTCAATTACTAAATCGCTACTATTTCTCTTGTTGCATATAGCTTTAGACACAACCCTGGTTAAATATGACATCAACAAAAAGTTTATTAAATGAAGGGGATGATAACACCCATCATAAACCAATAAGACCTCCTTTGGGAAATATAAAAATCACTTATGGTTTTTGAAATTTAATGATAAAATGATTTTTTGGTCCAATATTCATAGACATAGACTTAATCTAAGTTTTTATCCTAAGGTTCTAATTGCATTTATTCAAATACAATAAACCTTAGGCCAAAGACCTATATTATGTTTTATTTTAAAAAGAAGTCCCTATGCCATAAAATGTAGCTTAAAATTTTTAACCTAAAGTTTTATTTTTTTTATCAACACGATAAACCCTAGGTTAGAACCTTACATTAATTCCACTTATCATTCAAGGGGACCCCTTTGGTATTCTAAGACCGAGCTTGAATATTTTAGCCTTAATTCCACATCTATTTATTGACATGATATAAAATTTAACCTAAAATATTTAGCCTAAGTCCCTTTTATATCTTGATGCTAATTAAAGTTTGTGAAGTTTGAAAGATTGATGCTTCATGATTAATTGGAGCAAGATGATCGAATGGAGAGTAATTGATAAAGACTATTCAATGACACCTCTAAAGGCTCATGAGATTGACAAGTGGTGAGCATGCATTCACTGATGGAGTATAGAACCCAAAAAGCCCATAAAGGTGCTAAGTGGCACAATCTTGGAGCCTAATATAAGGACAACTAATAATGTGTAAGCCCTAGGATCATGATTAATGGTCTATGTTGATCCATGAGCAAAGATATAATGATGCAAAGTAAAATAAGCATTTTAAATTAAAATGGCTAGTTCTTTTAAATAATTTATGAAAAATTCCATGAAAGCTACCAGATGGATGCCAGATAGGTGCCACAAAAGCACAAAAGGAAAAAAATTGAATATTTGGTGGGAATTAAAAGGAAAAGGTATAAAGGTAGGGGTCTAAATCAAATATAAGTCATGAATTAACCTAAGTCCAATATACCATTGCCATTAAAGCTACAAAAAATCCCTAGCCTCCAAAAAAAATCCCTAATTTGAACTCTAATGAATCACAATCAAGCTGGAAAGATCCCAATTATTATTTGAGATAGAACAAACTAACCCAAAGGCTAATTACAGATCACTCATGAGAAATTTACAAGACTCATAGTCATGACAACTAAAAGGCAAAAATAAAGGGATGACACAAAATTATACTTAACTTCAAATAATGAGGGAAGAGCATTTGAAGATACTGAATTTTATGCTACAACATTAAACACTAGAAATAGAAACTAGTCTAAAATTTTATAGAATATTGAGGAAATACAAGCCATCACAAGGGAATAGCATAATAATCCCACAATCCTTCATATATACAATGACCTATTCTATATCCAAATGACCAGTCTTCACTATGCTACTACAAATCCTAATGTACTGTACTGTATTGATGTTATTTCCCTCATTTTTAAAGATTTTAAAATTGATCAAGATTGGATAGTTAATAAACATAGTTTTAAAAATATAGCATATATTTCCCCTCTTTCATTTAAAATCTACTACAATATATGCAAGCCCTAGGTAGACTTGCCTACAATTAGACATGGACTGGAAAGAATGACTTGAACGTCATCCTTACCCTATAACTACTTACTAGAACCCAGGTGATCCAATACCCCATTGGAAACAAACCCAATTGTCTAGTTTATGAAAGGAATTAAAATAATCATGACCTTGTTGAATAGATTATCTAGAGCCACTTTCACTACACATGTTAATAAAATATGGGTACTTTATGTATACTTCATGGTAGAAAAGGGGCTCACTCCTCTAATAGGTGAAATTTTTATAATAATTCTCATCAATGAAGAAGAAAACCATCAACCACTTATTCATGATGTCCTATCTTCTATATGCCCTATTGGCCACCACCAGAATCCTTGACATAAATAACTAGTCACTTGAAGGGAGATACATAATTTTCCACCACTATTCTAAATTGCACATATTCAAGTACATACATAATATATAATTAATTTGTGATTGTCTATATCCAACTTTTGTAGAAGCTATTATAGGGATCCCCATCGATAGGTTTAGCCCTCTGGTTAAGAAATAAATGGAGTTAATTGGAGACATCTTGTTATGTTTAGATTTCATAGTGATTAGAATAGAAGGGACCTTAACTCATCCCCACAAACTACCTATCCATGTGCCTACCAAATTGGTAGAATATAATATTTCATACCAAATCTTCAAGGGTATAGATGGTGTGCATAAGCATAAAAGGAAAGGATTCCTTCACCCCTTTATTTTGGACATAATGAAGCCTATATAATAGAACTAGGAGCATATAAGCATCATCTCCAAACATAGATAATCCTTAAACTTATAGGTTGATGAATTGAGGTAGTGGGACCCTCATGATAGGGTCACAAAGCATTTGAAATCAAAAATAGTGAACTACCCCTATGAACTTGGCTTAGTGTTCATGATACAATGTATATCAAGGCCTCTAATATTACAAAAGTATTAACTAGGTTAAATAATCATAA